>JAWNNH010000479.1:0-80440 GCA_035043045.1 Hirtodrosophila alboralis | reverse complement strand
TACTCAAAATAATTGTAAAAGAATTATCTAACATATTAAACCTTAAAAAGTATTTAAACGAATTTTTATAATTTATATAAGACCCATTAAAATTCAGCAATTTTTCAAAAATGCAAAAAAAGTTCACATTTTTCAACTTTGAGCGTTTGTAATGGCTATAATTCTCATTCCATCCGCATAACTAATCTAATGTTAGAAATCTAATACAATTGTCTGTTGAAGTGTGTAACATTATTGAACTTCAAATACAAGCTTATGTAGTTAGGACTAAATCAGTAGACAAACTGAGCAAAAAAAAGTTTATTACTGTTTTCCGAAAAACCATTGTTTGAAAAAATAATTGGGTTACATTTTTAGAATTAGAGCTATAAAATACATTAATATAAGTCTATCAGCGCCCAGCTGCTTTTTTGCTGTAAACGAGTGATATCAATGAGTTTTATTTTTTAATACTCAAAAATAGTTCTTATTGTCAGAAAATAAAAGTTATATGCCAATTAAAATAAAAAAAAATATAATCATTTTAAAAATACAGCTTATAATTGCGTTACGGTCCCTGTTTTCTATATATTTTTTTGAACTTGAACTCGAACTTGAACTTGTACTTGACACACTGATTTGATTGAGTTTTGGGTTCGGAATCTTGAGTTGGGTTTAGACAAAATATCAATTCATATCTAAAGAATTATATCAAAATGTTGGCTATTGCCGACTACAACTATAGCATTGTCATCCTCAGGTGCACTGCGTCTTCTTGCAATTGCACAGCCATTTGATAATTCGAGCATTACGCTCCACAATTGATGGCGGCTCCGATGGCCTATAGGGTTGTGTGGTTTGTGGCTGTGTTTCGGTGCTATCCGGCAAACGCATTGAATCCACAGTGCTGTGATCTGAGAAGAATACTGTACTGGAGTCATCTGAATCGGATTCGGGATTATGTTGCCGCCGCGGCTGATTGTAGATCTCATGGAAGGCCTCATCGTTGAGGCCCAAACGGTCAAAGAACTTTTCCAAATCCGAAATGCTAGCATTGAATGCTTCTCTGTCCATATCCAAGCATTGTGATTGTGTCATACCAGACGGTGCATAACCATCCGCCGAGAAACCTTTGGGAAAGAATACATTCTCATGTTCCATGTTCCGTTTATAGCCAGCTGATCCTCCTCCTCCGCTGAGACACTCTACGGCCGTATTGATGGGCGAGGTGCGTGGCTGAACGGGCAAACGATTGCGATTCTTGAAGCGTATACAACGCTGCCGCTTAAATTGTATGGGTGGCGGACTAATGTCATCCATAGATGGCGCCGAGCCGGGACTCTGCACCAGCGAACTCTGTGAATGATTAATGCTCGTATAACCCTGGGAACTGGTATGCAGCTGCTGGCTGGAGGAGCTTGAATAGCGCGGCGTTTGGGTCTTCAGCCGCGGCGAGGGTGGCGTTGGTGTATAATCATCCTGAAAGGCTTCCGGCACCTCTGGCGTTGGTGTAAAATTGAGCAAATAATCAGCAGCGGCATTCTCATAACTGGAAATAGCAGCAGGACCCAGAACACTGCCCGTATCCTGTTTGCAGCGACAATCAATGCAGTCCGAGTTACGTCCATGCAACGACGGATAATCACCGCCAGCTGGCGTCACATAGCCACAATAAGAATTGGCGCTATGCTGCGTGGAGGAGCCACTGTCACGTCGTGTGGCAGCCACCAGGTTGCAACAATTCTTTATAGTGCCGCTGGCGGTGCCTGGATTTGTCTCACGCTGCCGCTTATAGCAGGGCTCGCTGCGATGCGTATAATGTCCCGAGCTGCCGCCCGAGTCGCGATTAATGGACGACTCTCCGGCGGATTTAATGGAACGATTGCCGCGACTGCAACAGCTGAGTATTTCGCTATGCGGCGAATGCCGACTGATCTGTGTGTGCAAATCCGGCAAAGATTTGTGACTATTTATGTTGAACTCGCCGGCGGTGTAGGGCGCACGCTCATCCGGATTGGCCACCTCATGCGAGTGCGAATAGGAACGCTGATAGTTGTATCTGTCAATAAAAAGTGACGGTTTTAAGTAAAAATGTTTATCAAGGGTCGTAAATAACATTTTTTTTTTCCATTAAAAAAATTAGCATTTACTTGGAATATTATTATTACAATTTACAAGATTAATTATTATACAAAAAAATTATATTATAACTAAAAAAAAAGGAGGGAGTGCTAGCATCTACGGCCATCGACTCTTACTTGGAATAACTTTGTGTAAAAGCAGACTATTTCAATCTGATCCTTACAGCAAATATGTTTCATAATTTTAATTTTTTTTTAAATTGCATTAAATTATTATTAATATGTAATATTTTATGTTAAATTAAATAATGTTTGTTTTGTCTTGTGTTAGAGTCTAGTGCCCTAATTTGAACATTCTAATAATTAATAAGTTTGTACGAATTAAATGAAAATTCAAATAAAAATAAATACAATTTTTTGCTACGCATAATTTTCTATTGCTTTAAATTATGAGTAGAAAAAAATTGTATTTATTTATTTGTATTTTCATTTAATTTATTATATATAATTTTTGTGTATTGCATTCCCCATCAAAAATATTTTTTTCGTAACAAATGTTTCGATGTTCGTTTTTCTAGGTTCGTCTTGGTTTAATTACACTGTGCAACAATTTTTAAATTAAGGGAAATTATCATAGGTACCATGTAGTCCTACATGAGTATAGTATTACTGCATATTTTAAATTTTCAAATGACCCCCAAAATCTAGAGTTATGTCCTAAAACAAAACGTTTTTGAGGCATTTATACTAAGCAGGTAATACGCAAACGCATAAAAATAATTTATACAGATTATGAAAGCAGATAAAACGACCATTCAAATGATATCTATATAACCATAATATATACTTATTATTGGCCGACATAAAGGACAATCAATATAGGTTTTTTGTTTTAAATAATAAATATTAACCTTGCCACATTTAGCTATAAAAAAAAAGTCAAATAACATTTTTTACAAAAATAATTTAACCCAATTGATATGGATTATTTTTGAGATTTTGCCTTTTTCCTTTTTTTAATAAAATTTTCTATTAAATGAACATAAATTCCAGGCTTACAATTAATTGTACTCAAAACTAATCATTATTGTAAAAATTTTATTTAAAGCTCGAAAATAAAAGTTATTTCAAAGTTTATATTAAAACTTTGTTTTCTATATAAAATGTGAACCCCATTATTAATATCTTTCCAATAGTCAAAATTAAAGATTAATCATTTGCCTAATAAAATATTCAAATAAATAAATAATTTATATAAAAAACTCAAAAATAAAACTTCTTCCTTATCAAATTAATTGCTTTGCTCACCTGTAGCGCTCGTTGTGCGCCTGGCTTGACTTGGCCGCATATTCAGCCGGCGGACTGATGGGTCTGTAGTTTTCGGTGAGGACGAGGGGCTCCTCGCCGCTGCTGTTGGGCTCACTGGGATATGCACTGTATGTGGAGGCGTCTCGGCCAAAAGCATGAGCTGGTAAATAAAGTGGCGGCGGTATTCTCAAAGCGCTGCTCTCATCCTCCGCAGTGCCACCGCCATATTCCGCTGGCAACAAATCCGCATTGGCATCGTTTAGCTCGTGGCGACGCAAAGTGCCGCTGCGTTCCTTGCGTTCCGCCTCCGAGCCCAGCAGCATGCGGAGTTTATGTTGCAACAAATTGTTGTTGACAGCGACGCCAGCGCTGGAGCGTTCCCTTGAATGTCCATGAGTTTGATTATGTCTGTGTTGATGATGTTGATGCTGATGATGATTGTGTTGCTGTTGCATATACTGCTGTTGCACTTGCGCCTGCTGCTGTCTGGACAAGCTCATGTAGCGTCTGTCCTCCAGTTCATCATAGCCATAGTGTGCTGTCTCTTCAGGGCGTCTGCCACGCTTGACACCGCTGCCTGCCGCAGTTGCTGCCACTCCTGCACCATTGCGATAACTTGATTGTTGCAAACGCTCAAAAACTGCATCGGATTTGATGTAGAAAGGTTTGGATTCAGCCAAGAGTTCCACTGCAGACTTGCGTTTGTTGTAATTGTAATGTCTGCCGCTGCTGTGATAGAATGAACCATGAGCATGAGCCTGACTCTGACTCCAATAATTGCGACAATTGCCGGAGGACTCTGGCAATGCGGAGGCTGACAGTGGACGCTGTGACATGCTGCCACCGGGCATATATAGACCACCCGAATGACCATTATATTGACTCTCCACAGTGGGCATGGCGCCGGCAAACATTTGTTGATTTGTTGCATACAATGTTTGACTTGCCGCACGTGAATATTTCGGCATTGTGGTGTACATTGCGGGCGTGGAATTATGATGAGCACCCGGTGAGCTGCTGCCGCCGTTGCAAGAACGCTGACGCGGACTGCTGCAGCCATGTGCCACAGTGGCCATGGTTCCTTCGCTCTCCCTCCTTCTCCTCCAAAACCAATCAAATTGAGTAGCCTTGAGTTTTTACACAACTTCGCTGTCACCTGCTGCTGCCGCTGCTGCGGCTGCTGCTGCTACTCTGGATTCTGCCGTTCCTCTGCTGCGTCTCGGCCTCGACTGGTTCTGGCTTTGGGCTTGGGTTTTGGGGCATGCGCAGTTGTAGGCGTGCTGCGTATACTGAAATTACAATACATTAATTTTCAGTTGCGCATTGCTTTTGCATACAAAATTTTAATTAAACCAATTTAATAGTAACACAGTTTATTGATAAATTTACATAATTATTGAATTCCTTTAACTGTCTATATATAAAGTATAGCAAAGCTTATTTAAGATATCAAACTTGCACTTTTAGCTCAATTAACATATTTAAACACACACTTTTCAAGCTAATTAACAATTTAGCGACATTTTCTTGCTTTTACACAAATATTTCTTTATTTTTTCTTAAAAAAAAAAAACTCACCTCAAATCCAATCCAAAAAAAAATGAAGGAAATTCCGTCAATGTGCGTTTTTCAACCACAAAATATGTGCTGGCATGTGACGCTGGTGGGGCAAGGACTACGACTACATTGTGCCACTTTGAATAACAGATGTTGTTTCAATTCCAATTTGTTGCAGCTTCCCAAAGAAAAAAAGCCAAAAGCTTTAGCTCATGCGCTTCATAACGGTATCAAGCGGCGTAAGTCTAATTTCCAAGCTTCAAAGCGCTTCACTTGGCAACTAGAAAATCTATTTAAATAAAAAAATATATAAATATAGAATTGATGTCTTTTAAAACAATATTTCAGCATTTCATACTCAACAGTTTACTACTTGGTACTTGTACGCTTAAGCTTTTCAAGCTTTTTCAGCTTTTGCCGCTCTCCACAAGCTTTTAAAGCTTTTGAGCGTTCAAAGCTTTTGCTAGAGAGCGCATTTGTGTGATATAAAAGCCGCATTGAGCAACAATTGAAACGCATTTCCCACTGTATTAACAACATGTCGGCATCGAAAGCTCCGTATGTCCAGCATAATAACGGCACCCAAATGCAATCAATTGGCTTGGGCACATATACGGTAAATAAGAATATTCTAGATATCTTAAAAAGAAAGTGAAAATAAATTATTATATTACAATATTAAACATTTATTTGTGATTTAACTTACAGTCGCTGGGCGGTGATTGCGAGCGTGCAACGCTGCATGCAATTGATGTGGGCTACCGGCACATAGACACCGCATATTTCTATGAAAACGAAGCGGAGGTGGGTCAAGCGGTGCAAAAGAAGATTGCGGAGGGTGTCATCAAGCGAGAGGATATATTTATAACATCCAAGGTAAATATTATATAAAATTAAAAAAATATTATATAAAATAAAAAAAATATTATATAACAAAAAAAATATGAAATAAAAAAAAATTATCTAAAATAAAAAAATATTATAAAAAATTAAAAAAAAATTTATAAAATAAAAAAAATTAATATAGAATAAAAAAATATAAATTAAAAAAAATATTAAATAAAATAAAAAAATATATTATATAAAATAAAAAAAATTTATATAGAATAAAAAATATATATAAAATAAAAAAAAATATTATATAAAATAAAAAAATATATTTAAAATAAAAAAATATATATGAAATAAAAAAATATATGAAATAAAAAAATATTATATAAAATAAAAAAAATATTATATAAAATATAAAAAATATTATATAAAAAAAAAAAAAATAATAAAATAAAAAAAATTATATAAAAGAAAACACAAGAAAGAAACGGATATCTTCGGCACGCCGAAGCTATATACCCTTGCAATGGTCTTCTAAGAAAATTTTAAATTATCGACTAATTGTTCCTATAGAAGCTATAAGATATAGTAGTCCGATTTTAATTAAAATTAGTCATGATTGTACAAATCGTAAATATACATCGATGTGCCAACTTTGCTTTTGATATCTTGAAAAACAAAAAAGTTTTTCATACAAACACTTTTCATGAAAATTAAGTGTCTTCGATTTTTACTCCATAGCTCCGATCGGGCTGATTTTGACATACAAACTACAGACAATATCAAGCTTCAACTGCGCCCAGTTTCATCAAGATAGCTCAAAGATAAAGCCAAAAACTTTGCATAGAAACAGACGGACACACGGACATGGCTATATCGATTCAGCTCTTCTTCCTCTCCATATATACTTTGTGGGGCGGAGACGTCTTCTTCAAAAAAAAAAAAAAAAAATAAATAAATAAATAAATAAAAAATAAAACATAATCTAATTCTATTTGTAATTTTTACTATCAGAAATGAGCAATTATTTTTTTTTTTTAGCTTTTTTCTTTAAATTGTAACTAAGAGTTATTTATACATTTTTTTTTATATTATTTTATCAAAAATAAATGTTTGCATTTTTCAACTTTTAACAGCTCTGGTGTCATTTTCATGAGCCAGAGAAGGTAGAGTATGCCTGTCGTAAGAGTTTACAAAACTTTGGGCTGGAATATTTGGATGTTTATCTTATGCATTGGCCTTACTCCTATGTGCATCGTGGTGACAATGAATTGATGCCCACAAATGCCCAGGGCGAGGTGGAGCTAAGGCAAATATTTAAGCAATGAAAACATTTATTATGACTAATTAATTATCCTAATAGCGATATTGATTATTTGGACACCTGGCGTGCCATGGAAAAGCTGGTTGAGCTGGGGCTAACCAAAAATATTGGCGTCTCTAATTTCAATTCGGAGCAATTGACGCGTTTGCTGGCCAATTGTAATATCAAGCCGATACATAATCAGGTGAAGATTTTGTGGTTTTTATAATATATCATAAATAATATAACATTTAACTCAACTTACGTAGATTGAATGTCATCCGGCGCTTAATCAAAAGCAATTGATTGCATTATGTAAGCAGCATGATATTGTGGTTACCGCCTATTGTCCTTTGGGTCGACCAGATCCTGCCAAGAAGCAGCCCAATTTTATTTTCGATGATAAAGTGCAAGCCATTGCTGATAAGTATAAAAAATCATCGGCTCAAGTGGTGCTGCGTTATCTGGTAATTCTTTATCAAAATTATATTTCTTTTATTTCCTTTTGATGATAATCTTGCGTATTATAGATTGAAATTGGCACTGTGCCTTTGCCAAAGTCATCCAATCCCAAGCGCATTGAGGAAAACTTGAATATCTTTGATTTTCAATTGGATACAGCAGATCATGAGATTCTGGACAGGTATAATTCCGGAGAACGTCTCATTAAGATGGAGCATGCCGTCAAAAGCATAAATTATCCATTCCATATTGAATTTTAAAGCTGTTATAGTAGATTTTAATATCTGTAAATTGATATTAATGCAGTTATAATAAAATTAATCATGTTAATGTTAATTTAGTTCAAAATATATTTTTTTTGATTTCTTTTCCCAGCTGTAATTTTGCCAAGTTCTTGAACTTCAAGTGTAGCTCATGATAATGTTTATAAGCACTTTTTATATAGTAGAATTTTGTATTATTATTTTCCTTGTGGTTTTTATCTTCTTGTCGCATTTGATAGTATTTATAAGCACTCTTAATATAGTAGATTAAATAGTATTCTAGTTTTTCATTTCATTTCTTGTGGTTTTTCGCATCTTATATCATTTAGTGGTCACAAAATATCAAATGATAGATTGTAAATCTATGTTAAAAATGTGGTCTAAGAGAGATATTAAAAGACTGGAAAGATAGGCTCTGTTATACCTCAATAATTGCATTCTAAATTCAGATTTTCTTATACACAATTGAAGACAAGCAAGCAAGATAAGCGAAACTACTTGACAAAATCTCATTCTTATCGTGCGCAGTTTAAAATAAGTTTGTAGAGTACACAAGTGTAGGTGGGAAATACAAAGACACTTGAACCGGTAGATTATAGTATGTGAGAGTTTATAATGACAACAAATGTACGCCTAGACATTATCACTTAATACACATATATATATATATTCACATACATATGTCGAATAGCGCTCAACATTTGCGAGCGAGCTTTCGTTAGTTTGTTCAAATTTGTACAAAAATCTATAGAAAATAACATACCTGTTGCTTTAATTACTAGCCACAACAGCTGTGTTTAACTTGCGCTTATCTAAACTACACAATTTTCAGTTTAAATAACACTTTAGTTCAATTTTCATGCAGGTGCACAATTACTTGAAATTTTTTCTTAAATTTTTGGCGCAACTAGTCAGCTGTTGCACTTTTCGAGTGACCATATTACACGTGTTTGCAGTGCTGCCGGATAGGTTGATGAAGAATGATATTTTCAACTTGATGGCAACACTCTGTTTCTCAGCCGCCGCTCACTTCAAGTCGCTGCGACACTAAATCAAAACATTGTCTGTGGGGGAATTTTTATACCCGAAATATGCCGCTTGTTGTTGCTGGAAATCACCGAGCTAACGTAATGGTGTACGTGTACTTGCAACCCCCAAGGTGTCAACACACTGCTGCTGCTGCATTGCAGTTGTTGCCATTGCCGTTACATGCGGCACAAGTACGCTAAAGAAAGAAACAAAAAAAAAAAACAAACACGTGAGTGAAAATGCACGAAATTGCTTGACATTAATTGTATTTACTTTTGCAACTGCCTTTGCATTTTTATCGATAGGGATTAAAGGGCAAATTCCAAACACCGATTGTGCAATATGACAACAGCAACAACACTGGCAATTACGACAACGTTTAGCTAAATATCCACGACACTTCCGTCCAATAAAACAAAACAAAAAAATACTTTTGCAAGTATTTCCTAATTAAATTCAAAGTTGCGACTGGTGCAAATCGATGCCACACTGTCACACAATGGTCTATATGCGCATTGTGCTCACAACCTTGGTTACCATTACGTGCCTGCTTGGTGATAATTTTGTGGAATTAACGCAGCATCCGCTGCTGCGAGCGCTGGCCGATAATGCAACGCATGCCGCAATTGGTGCACTGACGGGCATTGCATTTGCCATGCAATTCTATGAGCGGACCACACAGCTCTTGGGTTGGATATTGATTTTCACCTGCTTTGTGGTTTCCTCATTTATCGACCTGGATCATTTTATAGAGGCACGTTCGCTCTATTTGGAGGTGAGCTGTGAGAACGAGGACTTGAGCCTCTAGTTCAATTGAGTTGCAGTTCGTGCATTTTGTTCATTTGAACTATTTTTATTGTAGTTTGTTCGCTTGTTTGGTTCTTTTTGTTCGATCAGTTTCTAAATTTTTGGTAAATGATTTTTTCAAAAGAACGAAAACTAATGAACGAACTCATAAGTCGAGTGAATGGTATTTTAGAACTTGTTAAATTCCTTGAGTCCTTTGTTTAAACTTAGTCTAATATATTCTCCTTTTTCTAGGATGCCACAAATCTATCTCGTCGTCCATTTTTGCACTGTTCCAGCATTGTGCTGGCCATGTTGTTACTCTACATATGCACCGCGTGCCTGAATTACTTTCGAAGCAGCCTATTTCTGGGTGCACTGCTTTGTGCCTTCATCACGCATCATACGCGGGATGCAGTGCGGCGTGGCTATTGGTTTTGGCCCTTTATGGGGCATACGGAACGCATGCCACAGCTGGCATATATTGTGATTACGGTACTGACGCCATATCTATTGGGTTCATTGCATAATATATGCCGCAGCACTATGGTGCTCAACTTTTTGGGACAATATGTGAAATTAAGTGAATGCAATTATCGGAATGGCGTTGGCTCTGCGGCCAGTTATCGCTATATGCAGGTGTAAAGATTGTTTTTTGTGATACTATAATATGGATCAAGTAATTGGAACTATATATATATATAACTAATTAGAAATGCTTTTTATTAGGCTTCAAGCTCAATAGTTTAGCATTAAGCGTGAAATACCAAAAATACTTCCACAATACAGGACACAATTTTATTACGAATTCAAAGTAATTTAAATAAATATAATATATATATGTAGCAAGTACCTTTTAGGTGTATTTAACAAAAACTTAAGTTATTTATTATGTAGTTGTACTAGAAACACAGACACACAGACAGATAATATCCAAATTTGTGATATTTTAGCATAAGCATATATACTAGTTAATATGTAGTATCAGAAAGCATAGCGCACAATTATTAAAAAACAATTTGTCAACTTCCAATTTTAATATAGCATAATTATACTTATCATTGTAGACAATTTTAATCAATCAAAAAATGCTGTAATACAATTAAACAAATTGCCTTGTAATAAAATAAACAAAAAAATAAAAATGCTGTTGCATCAGCATTAAAACTACTTAGTGGTAATACCTATTGATTTTTTGTCGATTTGCTAATTTCTTTTGTTTTGTTAACTTGTTACAAAAAGTCTGTTTAGTTGTTCAATGTTAGTTCATTGTTTTAAAGGTGTAGTATATCAATTCCTAGCATTCGAAAGAAAAGCATTAATTAATCACGCGCTATCTATTTTTATATATTTTGTCTATATATAAATTTTGGGCATTTTCTTTTTTAAATTCAATTGAAAAATTGTTGCCTTAAAAACATGAAAATTTGAAATTTCATTGGAAAAATTGCGATTGCGGCGTAATAAATAAGTAATTAAAGCTGAATGTGAGAAAAGTAACTAAATTTATAATGAGACAAATACAGCCCACTACAAAAGCATTATAGTACACACCTTTATGTGCACACACACACACACAACACACACCCACGCCACACACAACAAAACACAGAGCAGAGATTCCGAGTTTTGGGTTGACAAACCGTAATGCGAAAAATTAAGATCATTTACGTTTGGACAGCGTTGTCGTTTGGATTGTACGGATTTTCGGTTTTGCGGATATTTGAATTTTAAACGAATATAAAAAAAATATATTAACAAATTGGCGGATCCGGTGGATAATTGTGTTAATCATTTCGCTGTAAGTGCAGTCTAGTTGGAACCGCACTTATAGAGTATTTTGTTATTTTTTTGGACTTTTGATGCACTTAACCTTGAAACATTTGTTGCGTTTTCACGCTTCGTTTGACAGCAATTAGTTAAATTAGCTGTTTGAAGCTGATGATTTCATACAACAGCACAAAATACATATTATAATAAATGTACTATACAAAATTATATTTTATTTTTGATTTCTAACTAACTTGCTAAATGCTTGCCATGTTTCACTTAAACGCCATCAATTTACGCGCTGTTAATTCACATTATCAGCTTGCTCACATTAATATAGACATATATGTGTGTATATATATAGTTTGCACAAATCTTGGCGCAATTTCATAATATTTATTTAACGTGATCATAACATATACTATAGATACATACATACACATACAAACATTCATATTGCTGCTACAATTTGTAAAAATGTTCAAAAATAAATCCCTGTAAATATTTACACATTGATAGATTATTAGCCGCGTCTGTATAAGAAAGCTGCAAATTTTTGAAATCTTGTTCAAAATAAATCATTTGCCATAAGGCAAAACTCACAGACCAAATAGATCAAGCGACGGTTTTTCACATTTCATATTCTTATGCATCATATCATTTTTAAATACACAACGTTTTCTTTTAGTTTTTTTTTTATTTATTTTTTTTTTTTGGCACATTCTCTGTTCCAAATGTTATTTTCTATCTGTGGTGTGTGTGGTCAACGCGTGGCACATTTTATGCATTTTTTTGGCTGATTATAGACCTTTAAATAAAAGTAAAATAGAGTATATTGAGTTTGGTGTAAAGTTTATCTAAAAACTAGATTTTCTTTGGAGTTATCTTAATGATGGTTGCATATCAAAATAACAATTTATCAATATTTATTATGAAAACGTATGTATTTTTATCGTGATATTCTTTTAATGTAGACCATGTCTTCTTATTGTGGGTTAGAGTATCAATTAAAAATTTTGATATTTTTTTAAATACCCTAGATTGACCCGAAAATTTATGTAGAAAAAGTTTCATTGTTTTTTGATAAAAAATATATTAATCTTTTTGTTTTCTATAAAATGACTAAATTTAATCAACAATATATTATATTGTTATATTCCAAATATATTAATCTTTTTGGTTTTCTATTAGATTAAAAATTCATCATTACATATATCATATAGCTGCCATAGAAACGACGGCTCCAAAATTGGGCTTATTATAATAAAAACTCTTTTATTTTAAAATTAATTGAATTGTTTCAACCAAACTCTCCCAATCTTAGTTTTATTTTAAAATACACTAGCTGATTAAATTTGATCAAAATCGGAACACTAAATTATATAGCTGCCATATAAACGATCTGTCGAAAATTATATTTTTTAAAGAAAAGTTTATTCGTTTTACAAAATATTTCAATCAAGCTTTAAAAAATTTCGTAAGTTCCAATCTCTGTTATATAATTAGCTAAAAAATCAATAATCGGCTGAAACAGAGTATTTAACAGTCGTTAGCTTTTTATTTATTTCATTACAAAGTTAATGTGACACCTACACAATAATTCAATTGCCAAAAACTTATTTCGACTATGATATAGCAGTTTATATATGCTTTTGATCTTAACGAGCTGATAATGTATTTGTTCATGAAATTCACAGTTCACAAATGAATCACATTTTCACCTTAGCAAACAAATATGGGACACAAAAGTGACAGATAAATTAAATATTTGCAATAAACACACCCAACTCATAAAAATCAGACAACAATGTCTTTATAATTTTGCACTTTTGTGAATGAAAGTTGAATGTGTAATGAAGTGTTTTGAAATCACATTCAAGTGCTGGCTTTTAAGTTGCTCCAGTTAGTTCTGAGCACTTTCAAGTCTCAACAGCAAAGTTCAAAGCACTTCAATGCACACTTTGCAAAACAATTGCAAAATGAGTTGAAAGTTCACGAGCTTTTTGCTCGGTGTGCAATGGGGCAGATGATGAATGTGGTTGCATTCATTTCAGGCCATAGAACATTTTAATTTATATAAAGGGAAAGCCTGTTTCATTACTCAAAGCAAAGCTAAATATGTAGCCAAATTACTTGGAATTCTATGCAATGTTGCGCTGAAAGTGGTTTTTTGGACACACAAACGCATTGCGTATACGCCGCATGGTGCAATGTCTAAGGACAGCTGCCTAATTAAAATTATCAAAGCGCTCTGCTTGATACTTTGCCGCTGTTTTAATACCCTGCAATGTCAATTTAAAATGCACAGAAATTAGTTGAACATAGCCATGCTGCAAAGCTGAACATAATTGCAATAAATAAGACAATCAAATGAACAAAATTAGGCCAATTTCATTATAAGCTTTAAAGTTTTGTGTTATAGAAAAATTTAGTTTTTTTCTTTTAATATTTTTTAATATTATTTTTTCAACCAACTATTTGGCAATGTTTGATAATAATATTATTTAAAGAAACTTATAACTTTCATTTTAAGTTATGGAAAATCGAATTAAAATATGTTGACGTAAATAAATAAGAATAATAAATTAAAAATGTGAAAAGTCAAATTTTAGTTTTATTTTTTTTTTTTTTTTCAAGAATTTTTTGGCAAAGTTTGACAATTAAATCATTTGAAGAAATTCATAACTATAAATTTAACTTATGGAAAATCAAATTAAAATCAGTTGACGAATGATTTAGTAAATTATACAAATTATCGAAAACGACAATTTTAATTAATTAATTCCATAATCAAAAACAGCAACTTTGATACTATCGATTGTATCTGGAAAATCACGCAATTTCTACTCAATAAAAAAGATATTATCAAACTCATTTTTAATATATACTTTAATATAGACTAATGTATCTATCTAATTCAAGTATATTCAATATTAAATCACACTCAATACACACACATATATTCACAAATTCTAAGAAACATATAGAGCAATTTGTAGTCGTTTTTATATTCATATTTATTTTCATTTCCGCTGACTTTTGATCTATATCATCTGTGCATTTTAACGGGCTCATTTCGTTTGGCATTTGCCAAATTTCCATGCGATTAACAAAAATATTACAAAAATATTACAATGTACGCTGTCGAAATTTTTGTCTCTCAATATAACTCACAAAATGCTTAGAAAAAAATAAAATATCAAACTAGTTGGGTTGAATGACATGTTTATGCACATTTCTTCTATTTTTTTATTATATAATCATTGCGTAGTAATGCTATTTTTACAGCACAGCAAGCCCTATAAATAATTCGCAGCCGTTTGCTTTTTTATTTGGATTTTGATTTTGATTTTCTCAATAGAAATTTCAACAATAAATCCCACTAATAAACAATTCACGTTTCGCGAAGGTAAAAAAAAATAAAAATAAATCCAGCTGCGTTCTCTACGCGTTGAACTTTGAGATAAAAATGATTTCGAGATACATTTCAATATGCGCAGCATATAACATAAATCTGTCTACTTAACAGATACACAAGAAAAAATTTAGTTAAATCCTAAATCCTTAAGCTTATAAACTAAACGTACTTTTTTTTTTGTTGACAAGAAAATAAAACTACAATAATAAAAAGAAAATTGTTGTTAAAGAAGAAAATTAGGTAAATCAAAAATGAAAATTAACAAAATGCCAAAAGCAACAACAAAAGCAGAATTTTTTGATTTTTTTTTGGCTTTAAATTTTATGAAAAACAAATACAAAATGTCTGGCACGGCAGCTGCCGGGTTTTGTTTTAATTTTCAACTAAATTTCTCTCTTTATATTTTTAATTTTTATTGTTTTTTATACTCTTTCAAAGGGTATTTTAATTTACTGTAGAAATATGTCAGTTCAAAAGCATAAATTATATATAAGACTTAGAGTTTGATCGTGCAGATTGAAGCACTCTAATATTTATTTTCCAGAAAACCAATTTATTTATATGAAAATCTTTTGTATTTTTCGAAATATCTTAACCAAATTCAGCACATACAATATTTAGTCTACTATATAAAGTTTATTGAATTTTTTTTATTAAAATCACACTACTTTATCTAACAGCTGCCATATAAATAATTATTTGAAAATTCAGTTTCTCTCAGTTTCTCTTTTGAGTTAAAAAAAATATTAAGCCTGAAAAAATTAATTAGGTAAATGGAAAAATTACAAATGTTCTAGTTCAGGATGAAATATCTTGGAAAAAGGTTAAAATTGTATTTTAAAACTAATATTGTACTTATATTTGTATTATTATTCTTTTAATTTATTTTATTTGTACTATAAATATATTTTTAACTTTTTAAAATTAAAAAAAATAACTGACTGGCAAATAATTTTAATTTTAAGTAATTTATAAATTTTTAAAAGTTGTAAAATAAATCATTTTATGATTTTCAAAATAAAAGCTAAAATTTAATTTGTCACAATTTAGTTTTTTGGGCCAAAAATAAATGCTTTTGTCAATTTAAATTGAAAAAAATCAATAAATAATTTTTAAATCATAATTTTTATATTTAAAAAAAAATTCAAAATTCAATTAGTTATTTTTAAGCCATAATTTTTATATTTAAAAATTATAATAGTTGCGATTTCTGGAAAAACTTTTCCAAGGGCATATATCTGCGGCAAACTTAAGATTTCTCTATTTTTCTTATTTAATTTTTGTTGTATCTGTGCTCTTGTTGTTGTATTATTTGTTGGCTATAGTCTCGCGCCCACTTTTATATATATTTATTTATTTTTTTTTTATGTTTTTATTTCGACAACATTTCGGTTTCTGAGTTCGTAGCTCGTTGGCAGCGAATGAAATGCTCAATATTGTTTGGGATTCCGTTGCGAGACGATCGTGAGCGACTCAAAATAAAAATTTAACAAAAATATATATAAATATACACACTATATATGTATAAACAAAAATATATAAAACTTGATTAAGCGACAGTTTGCAGTGCAACTAAAACATAAAACAATTTGATTGATTATTAAATTATTTATAGAAATTTGTAAAATCAAAAGTGTGTACTGTGGCAAAAAACTAAAATTAAAAAACTTGTTTTGTTGCCTTTGATTTTTCTAATTGAAAAAAAAAAACAATAAATTGAACACAAAAAAGTGAAGTGTTTTTTTGACTTAAATAAATAAATAAAAAATTTATATAAAATTAAATCAAACCCTGTGCACATTGCGTTCGACAAGCAAACCAAAACTAGGGCAAATATAAATATTACACATACGCCACATACGCCGGCACACACAAACAAACACACATTTCCCTGCTTTCTTTTGTTGCTATAAATATTGAATGAGCCCAATGAGTGGACTACGTCAGCAGCTAAAGGTGAGTATTTTATAGATATATGTCAAAACCCTTTTATAAGAAATAAACCCCATTGAATCCCCCATAACTTAACCCCAAGACCAAAAACCTCAGCCAATTGTATAAATATTTATTATTTTGGTTTTCAACTTGAGCCAACAGCCTCCGTCTGTCAGGTACTAAAACTGTTTTGTATTTTTTTGTATATATTATATACTATATAACAAGTAAATGTTGTTTAATGTGCGCAAATATTAATTGTTTTTATTTTGCTACTGTTGCCTTCGTTCGACACTAGACCATAAATAATGTTTATAACACTATTAGCACTAGTAATATTTTATAGCTTATTTAGCATTAAGAAAGTCCACAAGGCGACAGCTCATTATGAGATATATAGACAGGGATAGAGTATTTTAAGTTTGTCATTAAATGTGTAATGTAAAAATAAAAATAAAAAAATACAGAAATTTTTGTGATTGCATAAAGTTAAGTCAATAATAAAAAAAATATATATAAGTGAAAAAATATAATGTATAACATAAATAAATACCTTAATAAAATCAAATTTAAAATAATTACAAAATATAAAACTACCAAAATAGCAAAAATAAAATTGTTACCAAAATATAAACTAAAAAAAATAAGCTACACAAAAATTAAATAAATAAATGAAATAATATTTAAATAATATATGTATAAGATAAAATTTAAAAAATTATAAAATATAAAACATCAAAAAAAATAACCAAATAATAAGTAATTATAAAATTATAATACAGATTTTTAGACAAAAATTTAAATACTTAAAATAAAATTTAACTTAAAAATTTTATAAGAAAAATATAATACTTAAAAAAAAAATGTATATAAAATAATAAATATATATTTAAAAAAAGAAAAATATATTTTATATATATTAAAAAATAAATTATTGATATATAAATTTAAAAAAATATAATATATATAAATTAAAATTAAAAATTATAAGAAACCTTGATTTCTAAGCCATAGCAACATAGGCCTTCAGCTTATAAATTAAATTAATAATTAATAAAGATAATAAAATAAAAAAATATAATTTGGAACTTCACAGAAGATATTTACTGTATATTTAAATCAAGGCACATTAAACATATAAATATATTATATTATATAGCTGCTGCCGCAAAATATAATTGTTAAATAAAGAAACTTTTTCTGTTTACTTTATCATATCATATAGAATAAATCAGTTAAATATTTATTTGCAGTACGAAAAACATTCTTGCTTCATATAGTTTGTCTTTCAAAATAATGTGATTAATATTTTTGCAAGAGTATTTAATCTTCGTCGAACTGAATATATCACTATATTATACTATTATTTAATGCATACTCCAACAAACTTTGCGAACTTTGCTATTTAACAAACCAAATAATACAAAGTTTTAAATAAAATTTCTTCATTTTAGTATTCATTATTTGCATCGTACATTTAAGCACTTAAACTGAAATTTAAATTTAAATAATGATTTTTTTTGCTTTTGTTTAAATAGCCAATTAGTTAGCTGTCAAAATATATATTAAAAATTGAATAGAACTTGAATTTAGTAATTTATTGTGCGTTATGTTTATTAACTCATAAACTGTTATTATATACAATACAAATCATATATATATACACATAAAATTGAGCAGCCAGCCGTAGACTGTTATTTAAGTAAACATTTAAGACTCTTTAGAAAATCTACAGGTGAAATGTCTGAAAATTCAGCTGTCAATTTAAAAAAGGGCTTTAAAAGTTTTTTCACCTCATAAAATGTCCATTAAAACATTCATCACAGCAACAAGTTAATGACATCTCTTAAAGCTACTCAAAAAAAAAAAAATATAAAAATTTTTGGGGCATCGTTTCGGTTCATAAAACTCTGACAAATGTAGACAAAAATATATATCGTTAAAAACTTGCAACAAATTAGTTCATAAAGACAACTTAATGATAATTTAAGCAACATCATTATAAGACGTAGTCAGACGTTATAAAATTTAATGTTTATGAAAAAAAAATAAAATTGAAAAAAAAGCATTTTTTGTATATAAACAAAAACGATTATTAGCTTTTGTTCTAAACCAAAAATATATCTTTTTTGCCCAAGTATATATACTGACAATTTTTCACAAATTTTTAATAATTTTCGTTTTATAAACAATACATTTTTTGAAGACTTTTTAAGCTTATTAAATATGCTGCTATTATGTGTTATTAAATTCCATAGAATCAACTTTTGCTAATCTTTTAAAAATTCTAATTTGCTTCAAAAGATTTATTACATATAAAAACGCTAAGCTAATCCAAGAAACAAGTTCATTAATCCATTTTAATAATGTCAATGCACTTTGAAATTCAAATTATGTATAATATATTTATGATCATTATATTGTCTAAAATTTGTCACATTTAAATTGAAATTTATGATGTCTAGCAAAATGTGTGAAAGATTTTTACAAAACTGTCATAAAATGTCTCTCAGTCTGCAGAGCAAATAATTATGTATTATTAAAGCTTTACATAAATTTTAAAAATTTATTTGATTATTTTTGCTATTGTTATTGACATGAAAAATAGAAAAAAGAAATTGAGAGTGTTGTGGCATAATAAATTAAATTTTTATGTCAATTTACATTTAAAAAAGGAAAGAACTAACCTTTCCTAAGGTTTTATGCTCTATGCTTATGGCATACTGATTAGCAGCAAAATTGAATGTTTTTATGTATTTTTAATGTATATAAAATGAAGAAAATTTAATATATTTTATACACTTAAAAGAGGAAATATTGGCGTTTAAATAACATCATATAAAATGAAAACAAATATTTAATATTTTTATACACTTCAAATAAAGAAATATTGGCATTCAAATATCATAAATGTGCACCAGAAAGGTTGGCTCAAAAATCAAGTTTATGTATGAAAAATTCTTTGTTTTCTAAACATATAAATTAAAGCAAATAGGAGTGAAAATTATGTTAATATAAATATAATTAAAATTGGCTTAATATATTTTAAAGCTGCTATAGGAAAAATCGCTTAAAAATTGAATTTCAATATAAGAAACTTTTTTGTTAAATATAATTGTCATAAAATTTAATTACATTAAAATCACTGCAAGAGTATAAAGTTTTCCATATTTTTGTCATTTACAATTCACTTTAAAAAACTCTATAAAATTCTAATTAAACATAATTATCAATGTCAATTTATATTGCACAGCACATAATATATTATTAATTAAATTCGGCATTTTAGCATTGTTCTGTTGTGCATGTTAATTAAATCTAAGTTGCCAATAAATTTATTTTAAATAAATGCAGCAATTTGTAGCATATTTCAATTGTTTAAATTTTATTTATATATACATTATATATATAAATAACTTACTTATAGTGCATGTTGTAAAATTCTTAAACATTTGCCCCTTTAACAATTTGTATTTATTTTGGTTTTGTTTTTATTTTTTTGTTTTTATTTTATTTGTTTTAACTTTTCTATTTTTTTTGTTTTCGGTTTTCGGCACACAAACGACAAACAAATGCCACAAATGCTAAACACAAAAATAAAATTTACTATAAAATGAAAATAGCATTTTTACAGCAACAAAAAGAAAAATAAATTAAATAGGTGCTTAAATAACGACGTAATAAATGAAATTTCAAAAAGAAAAAAAAACAAAAAAAAAAAACAAAAAAATGCAAAAAAAAACAAACAAAAATATAAAAAAAAAAATTTTTTTTTTTTTTTTAAATAAAAATGAAAAAAAAAAAATAACAAAAAAACTATAAAAAAATTTTTAATTAAAAAAAATATACAGTAGCCAATTACAGTTGTACATATTGCTGTGCAAAGTTATAATACGCTGATTTTTTAAAAGAACGAGTTTATTAGTTTTTTTTTTTATTCTCAAATTGTTTTTTTAGCTTTAAAGCTAGAGTCTCAAAAAATACCCTATATAGAGCACAATAGAGTATACCACAGTCGAAAGTGTTTTTAATTAAAATTAAAATTAATTTGAATTTTATATTTAGTAGCTCTGTAAAGCTAGACGTTTCAAATTTGCCTTGTACACTATAAATAAACTGCTGAAAAATTATATAAAAAATACCCTATAGACTATAAACAGAGTATGCTTTATTAGGCAGCTTTGTTGGTATTAAAAATACCCTAAAGCGAATAAGAAGAGTATGTTTTATTAGGCAGCATTGTTGACTTATTTTCCATAGCATCTTTTAGAGCATTTCCTTGTTAAAAACTTTTCCTTTCGCATTTTTTAATAACGCTTAAAATTATGCTACTAACAAAATGTTTGGCATGTTACTCAGAACGAATATTTTCCCCTGGGTTTATAGTCTATGTACTATATGATTTATAAATATATGTATGTATATAACAACAGCAGCAACAAAATTAACTTTATATATTTATTTTCAAATTCAATTCACAGATGCTGGGCACAGCGCTGTTGGGCAAACGTGCCACAAAGGTAAATACAAAAAAAAACAAAAAATAAAACAAAAATATGATTTCTTTTTATTTTTTATACAAACAAGGAAAATAACAAAACATTTTTATAATTAGCTTTGTTTTCTGATTGATATTCCTATTAAATTTACTTTCCTTTTTTTTATTTTCATTTGCGGTCGTTCACAATGCCAACAATATAAACAACAACAAATAAAACAAAAAAATTAAAAAACAACAACAGTCTGTTAAAAAGAAACCTTTCACAGATGTCGAAATTAAAGGTAAGTCAGAAATTTTTGAAAGTCAACAACATCTTTTAAACAAAATATTGAATTAAAAACAAATGAAAAATTTATTACAATATTATATATATACACGTTGAGATCGTGATGTATTTATGAATATTAAATATGCTTTATTTAACTTGTTGTTTATAGGAAAATAAATTTATTAACAAATTCAAAAAAATTCAATTTATTTGTGGATATTAAATATTATTTATTTAACTTACTGTTTAAAGGAAAAAAATTTTGATAGAAAATTCAAATAATTAAAATGTATTTATGAATAAAATAAAATAAATATTCTTTATTAACTTACTCTTTATAGGAAAATAATTTTGATAGAAAATTCAAAAAAATGAATTTATTATTATTAAATATTCTTTATTTACTTGTTTTTTTTTTTATAGAAAAATAACTTTAATAGCAAATTTAAAAAAAATCTATGCCTAAAAAAATAATTTTTTATAGAAAATAAAAAAAAATTCTATGTATTTATGAATATTAAATATTCTTTATTTAGTTGTTATTTATAGCAAAATAAATTAAATAGAAAATTCAAAGAAATTCAATGTATTTATTCGTGTTTTTTTTATATTTACTTTATTTACTTGTTGCTTAGAAAAAAATATTTTTTTATTGAAAATTTAAAAAATAAATTCAATGTATTAATGTTTATTAAATATTCTCTTTTTACGTGTTGTTCAAGGGAAAATAATTTTTTTTATTAAAATATATTAAATCATCTTTATTTACTCGTTGTTTTAAAGGAAAAATAATATTAATAGAAAATTCAAAGACAGCACATTTAAGAAATTAATAAATTAAGGAAAATGCTTTATTTTATAACCATTAAAAAATTCTAATTCTACGACAAAAAATAAAATATTTAACTTTTTATTCATAAAATTTGAATTCTATACTCATTGTAAATGATTTAAAAGGTGTAATAAATTTGTGAAAATTCGTATAACAGATATAAAAATATATCTAATATTGAAAACACTTATAGCTTTGTGAAAGCTTAATATTTTGGATAAAAATTGGTTTAATGTTCAGAAATGAATGACAAATCAACATAGAGAATCAATCATGATATAAAACAATATTTAGGATAAAAATTGGTTGTTTTTATCATGGTTGATCTTGTATGTTGGTTTGTCAGTAATTTCTGAAAATTAATTTTTTTTTTTGGAAATTTTTGTGATTTTTTGTTTTTAGATTTTTCTGAAAAATTTCCTACTTAAATCCACAACATTATTAAAACTTAAACGATTGTATTGGTCACAATTTTGCATTTAAATTGATTTGTCTTGCAAATTTTATACATTTTTAAAAATTAATAATTTACCATTTTTCCTGTAACTTTTTTGTTACTCAGCCCAAGCACATTTTTGAAATTAATTGAAAAATATAAGAGCTTAAAATATCACTTTCAATTCATGGCAAGCAGCAATATTATAGTATACAAAGTAATTTTTTTCTACTACAGTTCAAATTTTAGTCGAAATTTAAAGCAATTTCAATGCAATTTTTGAAAAACAAACAAATCAAATTAAATCAAGCATTCTAAATTGTTGGCACAATTTCCAGCTTGCCAAAAGTGTTGGCTTTGGTTTTCAACTAATTTTAAACTCAGTTTGCAAACAAACAAAAAACATTCAGCAGTTATTAGCAATAATTGCACATAATACGCTGAGCACACATGACGTATACGCAATCTTTCAAAATGCAGCTTAGTATTTTGAAAGTGCTGCAATTTTGCACCGAAAATAAATTCTAAATTTAACTGTGGCCGCCTTTTATTTATTTTGCGTGTCACTAAAATGCTAAAATTAAATTTTGTTTGCTGCAAAAATAAAAAAAATGAGAAATTACCAAGGAAATTATTTTTATATTTAGACAGCGTCAGGCGACAGGTGCACTGACACTTTAAATATTTAGCTCAACTTATTTATTTCCAAGTTTTATTTTTATTTTGCACTTTTGCAATCTATGGGTAAACAAAAAATAAAAATATATAAATTCAAAAATTATAATCTAATCGTGACAGCACGTAATCAAAAATTAAATTTAATTAATTTTCCGAGGTTGAAAGAACGCTGATAAGAAATAAAACACTTGCAGTTGAAGCGAACACACAACACGTGATAAATCTTTGGGCCATAAACTTAAGCAAATCTTGGCCAAATCTTAAGTTAACTCTTGGCCAAGTATTTGCCAAAATACTTAGCAAATTTAAGCGCTGACTGGCAAAAAATTAAAATATGCAAATAAAATAATCTCCAAAGACCAAACATAATAAAATGTAGGTCGGCAATTAAAAGCCACCTGACAGGATGTTCAAGTTGATTAAATTAAGAACATGGAAGTAACAAAATTTTCGTGCGCCAAAGTTTAAATGCCCTAACTGAAAATTTTTTTTTGAGATAAATGTATTATCAGTTAATTATATAAGTAATATACTGTTCCGATTCAGCTGGCATATCAAAAAGAAATAATTGTGCTAAGTTTTATCAAAAAAATCTCGAAACTGTAGAAGAAGTGTTTCAAATATTTTTAAAGTAATTTTTATATACTGAAAATATCATAACATAATTTTTAAATATTTTTAATAATTTTTTTTTATTTATTTTTTATATTTTTTTATATTTTTTTTATAGTATTTTCGGTATATCAAAAAATCTTTGAAAGAATTTTATAATATTTTCAGGATAAAAAAAAATTTTAATGTATTTTCAGTATATAAAAAATTCTTTGAAAATATTCTTACTCTTTATTAGCATTTTTTGTCTATAAAAATATTAATTTCCCAATTTTTTCATTCTTAATTATACAATATTATGTATTATCC
Organism: Hirtodrosophila alboralis; assembly: GCA_035043045.1. Taxonomy (NCBI): domain Eukaryota; kingdom Metazoa; phylum Arthropoda; class Insecta; order Diptera; family Drosophilidae; genus Hirtodrosophila; species Hirtodrosophila alboralis. Next base: position 56,082 of record JAWNNH010000479.1, on the reverse strand, counting down.
TTTTTTTTTGTTAATAAAGCTATATTTTAAACCCAAATAAATTTTTTTTTTATATGTTACTTACATTAGGTTAATAAAATATAGAAAAAATACTGTGTATTATTTATTATTGACTGAAAATAATATTAGTTTGCATTTGTTGATAAAGATGTGTTTTAAACCCAAACAAATTTTCTCAGTTGTAGATACAAATAAAGAATATATATATATTATAAAAGAATATATATATATATATATATTATGTGTACTATAAAAGAAAATAATTACAATACCTTAAAAATTTTCTTAAAAAATGATTAATTCCTCCGCAATGCCAGAAAATAGAGTAGAAAACCCCATAGACAATGAGATCACACCATAATAAAAATTAATCCACTTCACGTCTGATAAAAACCAAGTACGGAGAAAAACAAAACTGACATTATTTATAACACCAGCTGAAGCAATCAGTTTAATAGAGTTTCATTTCACATCATGTTTTTAATATTGACAATACTTAGTTCTGACATTGTCTTCTCTGATATCTTAAATAAATATTTAACTACTTGGATGATTCATTTATGAGACTTGTAATATGATCTATGTATGTTTTAAAAATATGTTCAGATAAAAATAAAATATTATTGGAGTGTGTATACTTTTAAGCTCTTAAATTATATTTTCTAAAATTTTGGAGAAAAAAAAATAAAATATTGTAAAAATTAAAATTGAATATTAAAAATTTTTAATCGATTGTGTACATCAAAAATAATATTTAAAAATTTATTTAACCAAAAATAAAAATATCTAAAATGCCTTTTTAATTTTTAAATCTCAAATTTTAAATATTTCATACTTTTGACAAAACTAAAGACATTTCTAAGCATGATATGTTTGTCTGTAAGCTTAAATTGCCACATTAAATTCATTCAGTTCTGTTCATATTTAACTGATTTATATCAATTGCAAGATCACTCTTTATAGAGCATTCAAAACAGTAATTGAATCAACCCACTTATAACTCAAAAAATAATAATACTTGCCATTTTGTGGGCTAAGGTCTTTCGTACTATCTCATAATCTGTCAAAACAAGAGGAAAAAAAAATAAAAAAGCGAGGTAATCAAAGTAATAAGTGTGTATATAAAATATTATTATTTATATTACGACACTTATGTTACACATATGTACATACATGTGTATCTTTATATATAGTTTTGTTGCATTACATTCAAACATTTAATGAAATCAATGGGGTTGGCCTACAGTTCCTGCACACTCCCACGAAATTGAATTAGAGATGGAAGCGTGTTGAATTCTTCAAAAATTAAAAACTTTAATAAAAAATAAATTAAATTGTTTTAGTAATAAGAATTTTGTTTCTTAGAATTCGGACTAATTAAGCAGTGTAATTAAAAAAATAAAATTTTTATAATTGTTGCAAAATAAAAAATAGAATTTTCAGCGATTTGTTTGACAGTTAAGAAAAAATCTGTGTCTTGAATTTATTTTGAATTTTAAAATTCTTCAGTGTTAATTTATGTTTAATCCAATGTTTAATACACATTTTGTGCCTAATAATAAATGAATAAATAAATAAAGAAAAAAATATTTCTGCACTATATTTCCTAAGCTTAAAAAATCAATAACTATCACGAAATATTCTTAGATTATTTAAAAATTAATTTTTTTAAATTGTTTTCTAAAATTCCTAAAATTAAATACAGATTCTTTTGTCCTTGTATTATATTTATGTTCATTTAATGAGAAACAAATTTGGTTTTAGTTTGGGCTTAGTAAATTGTTCAAATTCTTTTAAAATCTTTCAAAAAAATCAACAACAAAAATTTATTTGGAGCATTTAAAACAATAATTATAAATAATTGTTATTATTGATTTTTATTAATTTTAATTATAAACCATATTGAGTAAAACTGTCATTTTATTTTTCGATAAAAAAAATGCCATTTGTGAATTTTATTTTCATAAAATTTTAATTTAAAGTCTAAAAAATATATATTCTATTCAATTACAAGAAAAATGGTTAATAATTGTTGTTATTGATTTTTATTAAATATATATGTTATATAAATATAACAAAAAGATTTAAAATTGATTTTTATTTCACAAAAAAATGTATGTAAAATTTATGTGAAATAAAAATCAATTTTGAATTTTATTTTTGAAAAGGAATTTTTCTGAATTTTTTTTTAAGTTATTTTTGAATATCTTCGTAAATATTAAAGGAAAATTGTTCAAAATTGGTACACAAATAATTTAGCTCTTACTTCCGAATAAAAATCATAACAATCGTGAGTTTTCGTGTCACGAGACGACTCTGAAGCTGATAAAAATAAAAAAGTGTCTCATTCTCGTAATATTATTGCAGTTATCTCAGTTGTCAACACTCGAAAAGGTGCTGCGGGTTGGGTCGGGGGTTGGGGTTGGTATTGTCGACTCTATCACCAAAATGAAATATAATACAATATATATAACAACAACAACAAACAAACAAAAACAAAAACAAAAAGTTAGTCATTATCTTGGAGTTTTTCGTAGATAAATCGTTGTGGCAAAGTTGCCTCCTCATTGGGCTTTCACATGCTACATACAGCATTTGACGGTTTCAGTTCCTAACTGAGAATCAACAGACTAGTATGAGCTAATATTTAACGGTATACATATATTCCTAAACTATAACTAAATTCAATACGAAAATTATTTGCAATTTAATGAAATTGCACGCGTGCCAAAAGTGAGTCAATCGAATAATCAATGACTAAGTGTTTGATTGAGTGATTGATTGATTGATAACCACATTTCCGTATATTGTACAAGCAATCAAGTGAACGTTTATAAAGCAAATATGAGCAAAGATGATAAGTGTGAGTAAAAAAATACAAAAAATATAAAAAAAGAAAAATATAAACTTAAATATTTTTCAAGAAATAAAACGCGTGGAGTGAAGTCCAAGTTATACTAGACTTTGTTATATGATAGTTTAGATGTGTGTGGGTGTGTTTGTGTGTATTAAACCAAATATCAAAATTGCTTATGCCAAACAGCAAAGCAATGGCAATTTGTTGCCGCGCTTGTCAAACTAATTAAACGCACCCCCGCGCAATTATTGCCAGCAATATATCTGCGTTCAGAGTGCTCAAAGGGGGGTTTGGCGGCTGGCACAACCACAATGACAGTTATAACACCAAAACACACACACACACAACACCCACATTAACACCCTCATGCTACAACAACAACAACAAAAAAACAAACATCATCATCCAGCAAACATTTGACAGTTCATTTGTTGCTGTTGCAAGCTGACAAATGCCACAGAAAATCTAGAATGAAGAGCATTTATGAAATATATATACCCTTGAAAAAAGATTTATCATATATATTCCCACTTTCTGGAATAATAATTTCTATATGTTATAGCATTCTGATGTTGCTAAAAGTTTGACAAACTATTTAAAACATTATTTAACAATTGCATAGGAAAATACTGCAGAACGGATAGATTTGGGTATTAAAGCTGATAATAAATATATGTATATACACTGAGAAAAAGTTGGAACTTTCTTTCATTTTCTCATATTATAAATATTGTTTTTTATTTTTTTTTTTTTTTTTTATAAATATTGTTAAAAAAAAAATAGTGTCCTTAATTCAAACAACAACAAAAGCAAAAACGTCTCTTTCAAAGAACCCTGATCTACAGCAACCGAATAAAAATAACTAATATATTAATACAATTATAATTATGTAAATTTTTCGGTTGAAAGGGTATTAAAAGGGTTTTATAAAAAGTGTTTAATATTTTTAATAAATATTATATTTTATTAATGTTATATTTATTTTATATAAATGTTATATTTTAAAATCTACATACCATATTTCAGATCTGTAAATTATATGGACTCTAGAATCGATTTAAACCAGTTTTTTTCTGTTCTTCAAGGATATATATATGCCTTGTAGAATCGTTTACACAACTTAAACACCAAATTTAATTGTTTACAGAGTATACAGAAATTTTAACACGCATTTTGATTTATGCTTACGCAATTTTTTTTGTTTTTTTTTTTTTTGGCGCCTACTTAAACTGAGTTACGAGTCGCCTGACTCGAATTTCCACAAATAATTAAAAAAAAAAAAAAAACCAAGTGACAAAATGAAAAATGAGACAGTTTTTGGTTTTTTTTTTAAGTGTCACTGCGGGTTTTTGCCAAAATTTTGCTTAGAGAGAAGAGATCATTGACTTGTCTGCGTGTTCCAGGAAAACTGATAAGAGATAATAACAAATTCTTGGAAAATAAACAAAGCAGATTAGTTAATAATTCAAAGAATTTTAACAATCAAAGTTGCTTAAAAAACTTTGTTTAAGATGGCAAAAAAATATTTTATAAAAAAATTCGACTTATAAGAGTCCAAAATGCGCCTAAACTTATCTCGCAGAATTTGTCATTAAACAGAATTAAATATAGCACTAATATGCAGACTTAAAACTGCCTTTTAAATGATTATACTTAAAGCCATTTCAATTTAAAGCTTATAATGCTTAATGCATGTCTGATTCTCGGTACTTTCCCCGACTCAGAAAAACATTTTTAAAAGCTCTGCAGCGGCCAAAGTGCACGTTTTGAACATTAAAACTTTGACGGTCATTGTCGATTGAATTTTTAATAGCCAATTGAAAGAAACGCGCTATAAAAGGGTTTTTTTAAAAATACAAAAAAATAGAAATAAAAATAAAAATAAAAGGTCAACGCATCTAACAAGCCACATTTATGCATTTTTGCTTCGAGGCTGACTAAAAATAAAGAAAAAAAAACAAATAAACCAAAAAAAAAAGAAAAAAAAAATAGTAAGAAATGGCACGCCGAAGCTACATACCCTTACAATTTTTAATAATACTCATTTTCGACCGATTGTTTCTATGGCGGCTATAAGATATAGTAGTTCGATTTTATTCAAACTTTGTCTGATAGTACAAATCGTAATTTTACATCGATTTGCCAACTTTGGTTTTGATATTTTGAAAAACAAAAAAGGTTTTTCATACAAAAACACTTTTCACGAAAATGAAGTGTCTTCGATTTCTCGTCCATAGCTATATGATATAGTGCGCCGATCGAGCTGATTTTGACATACAAACTACATACAATATCAAACTTTAACTGTCTCAAGTAATATAAAGATAGCTCAAAGATAAAGCCAAAAACTTTGCATAGAAATAGACGGACATGACTATATCGACCCAGCTTGTTGTCCTAACCAGGAATATATGTACTTTGTGGGGTCGGAGACGTCTCCTTCTATGCATTACACATTTCGACACAAAATTATAATACCCTTTTGCAAGGGTATAAAAAAAATTCAATATAATTTCTTTTTGTTAAAGCAAGTCGCATTAAGCCAGAAAATCGGGCGTGTTAACAGTTTGCAATAAATGTCAGGCCTGGATAGGATTCACTCATATATAAATATACATTTATATATATATATAAAGTAGAATCCGAGTTTTAGTTGTAGTGCGTGGCGCCCTCTGGCGTGTGGCACGTGACTTCATTTGGTTTTCATGCTGCGTGACTTTATTGTCGCCGCATCATCATCATCAATGGATTTATTTTCTTCTCTTTTTTTGCCTATTTAATGTTGGTTGTGGTATCATCTGGTTGGGAATTTTATTTGGGTTCGTTGCGCCTCGAAGTATGCTAGAAATGCAATGAACTGTGAGCCTTGAATTATTGCAGCATACGCCAAGGCGCCTTGTTGTTGTTCTTTTTGCTTCAAAGTTTTTTTTCTTTCCTCGCAATTAATATTAATTAAAAAGTTTTTTAGCTCTTGTTTCTCGCATGCTGAGCTGAGCTTAGTTCAATGAACTTGAAGTGAATATAATATTAAAAGAAAAGTACAAACAATTTAATGAAAAGGATTGAAGCCAAAAACTCTTGTGGCAAGTTCAAAATAATGAGCAGAATTTTAATATAACATAACCTATAAAATTCATTGCAAAAATTTGCAGCTTTATTGCACTTTATCCTTAATCGCACAATTAAATGGTGCATTATATAAAATGCAACCAAATTGTTGCATAAACCGTTACGTGCCATTTTCCCCGCAACATTTCAGGGTGCCACACACCAAAACACTGATTTACACTTCTGCCCGCTGCCTCCACTGCCCCTGCTGCCGCCCGCTGCTAGCAACAGCAGCAAAAACGTTTTCGACATTTTGTTTTGTTCCACACATTCGCTGAGCCAAACACATGGCTGCCAGTGCTAGAAAGAGAGCGACAGAATGGAAGAGAGAGAGCAAGCGAGAGTGTGGGGAGAGAGCGCTTTTATAGTGCCCCTCCAAAAGCGCACGCACCAGCATAATGCGTGTGTAAGGGAGAGAGAGCATGCATTTCGATTTGCTTGCTCACTTTAATTTCGCTTGCACTCAAAGCATTTTTGTTTTTGCTAACTCTTGTTACGCTTCGCGTTAGCCGCTGACAAGGTCATTGGAAATCGTCTCCTTGCAAGTGGTTGCCCAAGAGGCTCAGCTCTATACAGGGTGTTACGTATGGCTGTGTTTGCTTGTAGCTGCCAAGTAAAGGCAAAATTAAAGATCTTTGGGATTATTTAGCATATTTTGGCAAGCAAACATTGTAAACCTTATTAAATTTGGTTTCTGCATTAGCATTGAATTTAGTTAGCCTGGCAAATTTGCATAAAACTTACAATTTAGGCCTTCTGTTTTGAAATTAAGTTCAGAACTAGTTCATGTTTTTTAATCTATCTTGACTATCTTTTATTTCTCAAAGTCTGTTGCCAACTGGCTTGTTAGTATGACAAAACGCTCTTAGACAAATAGCAATTAAAATGCCCATCAAAATGTACTTATACTAGGCAACATTAAGCGGCTTCATTTGCAGACAACACAGAGGCGTAACGAGACTTATCAAGTTTCAAGCACAAAAGCCCCAACCAAAGTCCTCCACAATCAGCGCAAGCAAAAGAAAAAAATCAAATCAAATACAAAAGACAAAAGACAAACAACAAAAGAATTTATCACGTGAACGCGCAGTCACAAACAGTTTTCCAGTCTCAATTCCCCAGCAAAACAGAAAAAAATATATACTCACGAGTGTGAGTGTGCAATAGAGAGCGAAAGTGGGAGCATAATATTTTATAAGAAGAACGTTATAAAAACAAAACGCAGCAACAAAAAGCAAAAACAAAATAATCACAAAATTAGTGAAGGGGCAATGTTTCATAGTGGGTGGTGGTTGGGTTGGCTGACTTTCCTTGCCTTGCCTTGCCTTGCCTTGCCTGCCTATCAATGAATGAAACAAAGCCGAAGTGCAAAAGGCGCTTCGGCTAATGACGAGCCGAAGCTGCTGCCAATAGCGACGACATGACCAACAGCATTCAAACATTTCAAATTTTTTAGTTCAGTTTCGAAGTTGACGCGCTTGTGAACAACACGGAAAACAACGAGGCCGGAGCACGGAGTCATTCCCCAGCACGCCCCTAAGCGAACCAACTAACTATAAACTACAACTAAACTAAACTATCTAACTATTCGTGCGCTATCTTTCAATCGGTTTATATAGTGTCGAACGATATCTTTAACTAAATCTAAATTCTTGTACAAGTTTTTACGGTTCTTTGGCACAGAGCACAGATAATTTTCAAATTTTAGACTTAATTTTCTGGTAAACATTTCAAATTTCAACGTCTTTTTTTATTTTTTTTTTTTGGTTAAACGTGTTGCTAATTTAATCAATTTGTTAGACAGCCTTTTTGAATATAATTTATAGAAGAACAACAACAATTGCATATACACTACTCCTACGTGTCCTTGGCAAAGCTGCAGGAGTCTGCTGCAAGCGCCAAGGAGCCGGCAACTACGTCCCAAGTCTGTTATGTCACTTGTCCGTAAAGGTTTTTGTGCCATCAAGCGTAAAATTATAAATATCCGGAAAATTATGCAGTTATAGAAATTCTAATAAAAAAAAAAAAAAAAAATTAAAATAGATTTCCTGTAAATATTATTATTATCTGACAAAAGAGTTTTTTAAATAGATTTCCATTTTTCAATAAGAAGAATAATGATATCATCATGCAGCTGGACAAACAATTAAAATGTGGCAATTAATTTATATCAATTAATATGAAAATTAGCTAGAAAGACAAAAAAAAAAAAAAAAATTATGAGCTATAAATTGTTTATAGAGCAGACAAGTTGAAGAGGGGCTGTGTGGCAGTTACAACTAAGTAGCTCTATTTGCAACACATGGCGCCACAAATTATGATCATAGATTTTTGCTATAGATTTCACTTTGACCTCAATTAGAACTGATTTGTTTAATTAATTGCAAATGCGAAAAGGCGGCACGCAAGGCCAAAAGAGTTCAACGAAATATCCAAAATTGATTATAATACTATATATATATAATACTATATATATATAATACTATATATATATAATATATCAACTCTTTGCTCTGTCAAGAACAATAATAAATGTAATATTTTCTTTTGCTATTTTTAAAAAGCGCGTGTAGAGTGGAACCAAAAAATAAATTTAAAAAAAAGGCAAAAACCTTGCATTACTCATACGCCCAGTAAGACTCACAAGACTCACAAAAAAAAGTACATTCGCAAACAAATAATAATATTCCACAAAAAACCAAAAAACGTGCTATAAATACTACAAACATACATATATACAAAGCACTTAGAAAGTATCTGCGAAATCTTCAAAAAAATTAAATTAAATTAAATTAAAAATGGATCACAAAGCAATCGCAAGTCAAGTGCGAGGTGAGCTAAGTATGGACAATTATAATAAATCCTTTTTCTAATAATTTAAGTTTTTAAAATAAGTGTGTTAATATAAGATTTATGTATTATATGCTAAAGAACTAAAATGATTAATTAGCGAATTAATTAAGAGACAGTAACGTATATAAATTATTTAAATTGAAAAAATAATTTTTATCTTGATTTTTCTACATTACATATGATAAAGCAATAATTTTTGTAGGCTTATTAAAAATTTCCAAAGGAAAAAAAAAGAAGAATTTTGTGAAGAAAAATAATATCAAGCCAGAGTTTCTTAAAGATTTTTAAATAAGAAAATTAATAATACAAAATAAACACGATTATTTTGAGCGATAAATTTAAGCTAAGAGTTATTTAAAAAAATACAAAAAAAAATCTGATTTAAAAAAAAATCAGATTTTTTGAGTAAAAAAATCAGATTTTTAGGGTAAACAAAAACAGATTTTTATTGTAAAAAAAAAACAGATTTTTAGGATAAAAAAAGGCCGATTTTTAGGGTAAAAAAAAATCACATTTTTGGGGTAAAAAAAATCAGATTTTAGGTTAAAAAAAATCAATTTAAAATTAATCGTTAATTTTGAGAATTATCAGAAAAATTTAAAAATTTTTTTTAAATCAAAACACCCTTAAAAAATTATATTGATTTATTTCTCTCTCTGCAAAAGTTTTTACAATTAAAATATTTTTTCGATTAAAAATAAATAATAATGATATATTTGCCACCCTGCAAAAGATTTAACAATTAAAGTATTCTTTCGATAAAAAAAAAATAATATTCGCTTTTTGGGATTCCTAATTTAATTGTTATTTCATTGTTATTTCGAAATTAAAAACTATCTTGATTATATTTATATTATACTATATTTATATTTATATTTACTCTGATCTATATTTAGGTAGCACAACACATGTTTATAGATATCAAACTTTGAACTGCATTCAATCGTATGATATATAAAAAAAACATGTAGTAGCCGCATTACAACTATATCTAATCAAGTATAAGTTATCAGAAACTACAAACAGCAATATTACTACTATATATATATATATATACATAAAAAAAAAAATCACCATTTACCGGCTGATTCAACAATAGAAATATCACATGAAATGTCATTTCCGTAAATATGAGTAAACTGACAAAATGACATTTAATTGCCGGAACAATTTAATATAAAATTACGTATTGCAATTATAGTTTTTTTTTTTTTGTTAAAATAAAAATTGAAAAACTTGCAGAATGTGAAAGCAGAGAGAGAGATATATAGAGTTGAGTAATACCACCCACATGGAGTCCAAAATAAATATAAAATTTATTTCCAATCTAATCACCATGTGAGGCAGGAATTTATTTTATGTTTATGACCTGCTCACTGCCAGCTCAATTGGAATTATCATAAAAAAAAAAAATAAAACAAAAAAAACAAATTCTTATCGCAATGATAGAAAATTATTACACATTATTTTTACACTCCTGTTTTTTTTTTTGATTATTATTATTATGATTGTGTTTTGCTCAAATATGTTGTTTTGCTCATCTTCAAAATTATTCCAATATCATATATAAAGTATAGTATTATTAAATTTCAATTTTATGTCAACTTTAAGCTATTAACATGTCACAAACACACACAAATAAGAATAGAGTTTGGTGGTTGGGGTAAGGATGCTGTGGAACATTTTACGAGTTGTCATGGCGGATGTGACAAACACAGTACGTTATTTATTTCCGTTTCCGTTTCAATTTCATCTGTTGACAACCTACGCAAACTTGAACTTGAACACGCGTTTCGAGTGTGTTGGCAAACACTCGAAATATTTGGTTATATTTGTATATTATTTATATTGAAATTTATCAAAAAGTGTAACAATTTGCAATTTAAATAAATTTTAATAATATTTTACAGTGTTTTATATTTATATTTGTTTATATACTGTCTGCTTGAAATGGAAATGTTAAAAATATATTTAACTAATATTTATTTTTATTATTATTTATTTTTTTTTTTTATAACTTCCTTACCCCATTTATTTGCGCCTCATTTATTTTTACTATATCACAAGCACTTTCCTTAAAATCGATTCAAATGGAATTATATTTAAAAAAAAATGCAAGACTATTTAAATATATATTTTTCGCTTTTAAAGCTTGTTTCCACATTCATGTTATTTTTTTTTTTTTTTTTGTAGAAAAATCTTCGCGGAATGTATGCTTTGGGGTTACAAAAAAAAGAAACTTTATATTTTGTTAACTTTTAAGCGTTATTTATGAGAAAGCAACAGCAGCCAGCGAAAAGTGCAAAAAGTGCAATTTATTTACGATGCTGTGCGCAAATGAAACTATTTGCAAGTTTTTCAGTTTTATTTTTCAGTTTTTCCAGTTTTTTCAACTCAATTACATTGGCAAGCAGAAAGCAGAATAAACTAATGGGACCCTAGAGAAAAATGCCTGAATGCCGTCATGCAATTATCAAGTTCGATGGCAAAAGAACAAAATAAAAACAGAGACAGAGACTGAGACAACAAAGGGCCGGAAAAACTAAGAAAAGTAAACAACAAATGTTTATGCGAAAAACTTTTGCACCCTTCAAAAATAAACAGAAAAGGAAATTGACTCTCAATTTCATGGTCAGGAAGGGGGCAAGGCTACTAGATCCTGGTTAAAGTCCTGTCAACTGCTCGGTTGCAATTAGTCAGTGCGACATTTTACAGATTGCAAACTTTCTGCCTGGCTGCATTTTTGGACTCTCAACTCAACTCAACTTTGTCTTTGCCTTTGTCCTGATTTAATTTTGCAATTAAAAACTTTTCATAATTGCAAGCGTCAACGCTTTACTCTCAGCTGGTTAACATTGCTGTACGTTGTCAGGGCCAACAAACCAACTACCAATCACTGAACAGGCTTCAACTGACAGGCCAACAGGCCAACCAGCCAACAGGATAACAAACAAGTGCTCAACACAGTATAACAGGTGCCAGGACATCTCAGTTTCTGCCAGTTGACAGCTGATGGCTGAACGATTGGCATTGGCATTGGCATTGGCATTGGCCACTAATTAGCAAACATTTAACGCCGCTTGCCAATTTATTTTATGTCCATCATGGCATATAATTTGGCCATTAAATAACCAGACAACTTGACAACTTGTTAAAAAAGGATGAATAAAAAATAGGTTGTTTTTTTTGTTGGCCAAAATATAGTCTTTTTTCTTCCGAATCAAGAAATGCATCTCACGGAGCAAGAGTCCTTTAAAAAGGCAAGTAATCTGCATTAGTTAAAATCTAAAAATTTTAAAATCACAAGAACTGCCATAACTCGGCGATTAGGACGAATTTTATGTTATTTGGCCATTTTTTTATTATTTTCAAATGGACTATTTTGAGTTTGTCTTAAAAACTTTTTTTAGTTAGTAAAATGTTTACTCCTGCCAAATCACAAATTTAAAAATGCCTAAAAACACTAAAAAACGGTCCATCATTTTAAGGATTTTTAAAATATTCAAGGTCTGATAACATGCTCAGCACAATGTGCTGATCATCAGGCAAAATTTTAATGTTTGACGCTGACAAACATCAGTGCTTACTAATTCTAATTCAACACAATATTTCGGATAAAGAAAGTTACAAATATAAAGTTTAAATACATACCTTTGCGAAATAGAATTTCGTATAAAAATTATTAATTATTAATTAATCAATCATTTCTCGGCCAAACTATATAAAATATATATAGACTTGCAATCGCCAAGTCTTTTTCTGTAAAAATAAGAAAAGTTTTCATATAAATTATTTATTTTTGAGCGATATTTCTAATTTTTCTGATATTTATTAAATTATATATAAATTAAAATTCCTAGGTTTGCTCCTGATTAAATTTTTAATTAAATTTTTTTGAATAGCATAAAAGGGGCATTTACTAAGTTTACTGGAGATGTCTTGAAATAAACAATAATACCTTTTGACTTTTGAAAACTACCGTTGCATATCATTTACATAGCTTAAAGTCAAGTTTAAAAGTCTGGCAGCTTAAAAAAGAAGAAAAAATGCAATATTTGTTAAACACATCATCATCATCATGATCTCAATGCCTGTGTATATATGTATACTGCACAGGACACTACAGGAGCACAAGTTCTCCTTAGAATTTGCATTTCTAGCAGCTGGCAGTGACATGTTGTAAGTAAGATGATAGATAACTTACTGAATGCACTATTAACATCAAATCCATTTGAATACCTGACAGAAAACCCAAGAAGCAGAAATTTCACATTTTGCATATCGTTGAAATTTTGACAGAAAATAAACTGAAAATGTCTGTTAAATGTGGCAAGAGTTAACCCCAATATGTTCTTATGTCAAAACGCTTCCAATGCAACATTGTAATATGTGAAATATTGGTGTCAATGTGTCAATATCTAAAGTATTTACACGTGCGCAATTACAAGCCATATAAACAGAGAAGCACACACACACATAAGCCACTTGTAAGCGCGTGTGTGTGTGTGTGTAAGTGTGTGTCTTGACTACAACAGAGTTGCAACGGAAGTGCTTTGCTCACCCACGCACACACACACGCACACCAGAGTTGCATTTTATTCGTTCACTTGAACAAGTTCAGTTCAATAGCTTTTGATGTAAGAACAAATTACTTTCGAATGAAGTTTCCCAAAAATCTGAATAGTTATTAATAGTACATCCTGTAGTAAGACAAATAATGAGGAAAATAATTTTAAATATAATAATTATAATATAATAATAAAATTATAATCATTAAAATAATTATTTAAAAATTTTCTAAAGTAAAACTTTCTTTGCAAAAATTTTTAGTTTTTTTGTAATTTTTTTATTGGTTGGTATACTTGGCAAAAACTTGTGTATAGCTTTATCAATTAAAAAAATTTATTAAATTAATTAAAATTTATTAAAAAAAAAAAAAGTAGTTATCATATTACTTATACAGATAAAGTTGTTAGTTTGTGAGCAATTGAATTTTTTGGTTACAAAAAATATATATATTTTGATACATTATTGACAATGTTATGATTTAATCACACTAAAAGAATTTTTTAAAATAAATTTCCACATAGAAATATTTTACAAAATTACTTTTGTTAAGATGTAAATAAATATAAATTTTTTTTTTTTATAAGATAGAGAGAGAGAGAGAGATAAAATATCATTTAATATTCTGTTCTCTTTTTCATTGCTTTTTTGCTTTTATTATGTTCCATTTTCATCCCATTTTTCGTTCGGTTTTTGCCAGTTTTGATTGGAAATCGGAACTAGCCTCTAAATATTTTCATTTATTTATTTCCTTAGTTTAATTCCCAAATTACGTTTGATCAGTTACATTCAGTATATTTTAACTTACAAAAAAATATTACAATAAAAAAATTAAAAAAAAAAAATAAATAAAAATAAAAAAACAAGTATTTTTTATTCGAAAACTATTTTTAAACTATTTCGTATCCGATTTTCTTTAGAACATTGATCTTGTTTCAATTTTAAATTTTTTCGAATTGGTTTAATAAAACTATTTATACTATATCGATTTATATTATTTATTTATATGTATATTTACAATATAAATATTCACAACAACCCCTTTAAAAAAACAACAACCCCTTTAAAAAAAATGAAAATCTTCAATCTGCTTTGTTCAATAGAACTTATTCAAATGATTCAAAACAACTCTAAAAAGCACACCAAACACACAGTTTGTTGGCAACCATAGAGACGTTAGCCTTAGGCAATTAACATGCAATTTTCTCACACACACACTCACACACACACACACACACATTTTGCATATATTTACACACACTCAAAGTCTGAGATTTATGCATAATTTTCCATGTCAGATGCAATTTTTTCCTTTTATTGTTTTTGTGGTAATAAAGTTTTGTCTGATTGGAAAACTATTGTACAAAAAAAGTTTTAAATAATTATGGCAAAAAAAAAAAAGAATTTAGTAAAGAAACAAATTCAAATGCAAGTTTGATCGATTCGGCATTGAGTTGGCGCTGCAGGCAATTCAAAAGGACAAAGACTTTGAAAATGGAGCGGAAGGAAGGCCGCTGTCTCAAGGACTCAACCTCAGCTTTTAATGCTGTACAAGGCAAACACACAAAAAATGGCTTAAGGATAAGCAAGAATAAAAGCCAGCTTAAAGTTAAAATATGAGCAAAGTTTTAGTTTCAGTTTAAAGCAGACATCATGATCTAAATGCGCATTTTGGTCACAATATGTATATATATATATTTTATATATATTTTGCCTATTTTACATATAATAATAATTCCAAAAGTTTCGTCATCGTTTGATTTCCCACAACTGTGGGTGGTATTTCCCTTTGTAAGCCAAATTTCCATTGAAAATCACGCACTTTCTCTGGAAATTGCCTTTGATTCATGCCCTGTATTTATAAAAATGAGCAAAAAGGGTATTAAAAAGTTGTGGGTATATAGGAAACTCTAGATGTAAAGCCCATTTAAATAATAGACGCAATATAATAAATACACAATTAAAATTAATCAAAAGTAATAATAAATATAATAAAATAAAATAAATCAAAAGTAATAATACATAAAAACAATTCTATTTTAAATCAATAAAAAAAAAAAACTGTGTTTTCTATAATAATTTTGTTCTCATTTGCTGCGCTCGGAAAACATCAAATTTAATTAAATTTAATTAAATATTTAATGGTGACATTTAAAACAATATTTAGATGTAGTTGAGCGAGAATCACAAGTCAGAAAATTTTGGACTAGATAGTCCTCTAATTAAATAATAGATAGTATCCTAATATCAAAATTTTGCAATATATATTTTAACAGGATATCTAACTTGATTAAGCGGCATCTCTCAGCCAAGCATGCTCAACTGAAATATTCTCGCCTTTTTATGCTATTTTTTTACGCATATTTTGGCGACTTTTTTTTGGGCAATTTTGGGCATGACTAGGCAGTTTTTACGCAGCGCTTAAGACGCCATTTGTAGTTTGTATGTAAGTTGTAAATATGAATAGATTTCTATTTTGTATAATGTGCGTAGGCGTATACTTAATATTTTGTGATTGTATTAAAACTAAGGACACTGTGGCTGCTTATGAATTATATAGGCTTTTAGCTTTAACTAGTTCAAACGCATAAATTATAATAAAATATTATAATGTTTAATAAAAACTTTTACTTTATTGAATTTTCTCTTTCTTTATTATCTTGCAGATCTACGCACAGCATTCGATCTATTAGATAGAAATCGTGATGGACGTGTTACGGCAAATGAATTGCAATTTATGCTCAAGAATTTGGGCATAAATGTGCGTGATGAAATAATACACGATCTCATACGTGAGGCAAGCCAATCAGGTGAGTGTTGCAATTTCCACAACAACAATAAAAACAAGAGCGACAGCAACAGCAAGTGCAACAATTATTTAAAAATATTTTCTATTTTAAAAAATTAATGTCATATTGGTTAAAAGCTGAAACATTGGTCAAGAATATACTTTTAACGAAAATCAAGTCAATTTTAATGAGAGTTGAAAAAAAAACCTAGTTCGTTTATTAGGAAGTTTCTTTTCATATAAAACAGTCTGGAATTTATGGAATAAATTAAGCAGTTAAATATATAGCGTTTTATGTAAATTTTGTTAGCCACAAACTCTTGAAAGTAAAATTTTAAAATGCAATTTTTTTTCAATTTTTCAAGTTATAAAAATTAAAAAAAAAAGTTTATTGTCAAATTTAAGTAGTAAATCAATTTTGGGCAGAAACAAAGACAAAAAAAAACATTCCGCATAAAAATTGATTGATTTTTAAGGAACTTACGGAGGTTCAAAATTTGGCTAGATAATTCCCTATAAAATTGTCTTTAGATGCCAAAATTTTTTTGGTTTTCTGCGCCTATTTCGCTTAAAAAATTAACAAGCTCCATACATATATAGCATTTAATACTAATTTAATTATGCGCAATTGATTGCAAGTAAAATTTCATGATTTTAATTTTTTCAAAAATTTTACAAATTTTGATAGGGGTAAGTATGCAAAAATAGACAAAATATCGAAAAATTTTAATAATCAAAATTTAAATGAGAAATCAATATAGAGCACAAACTATGCACAAAATGATATTCCGCATGAAAATCTGTTGAGTTTTGACAAAGTTATGGGTGTTTAAAGTCTGGGAGAATGACAAATTTTCTATGTTAATAGAAAATCAGGGAAAAAAAAATTAGAAAAAATTAATTTTTATAAATGAAACTACTTTGGAACTTTTGTATTTTTTGTATTTAATCATTAAAGTCTAATAGACTACAAGCTATAATCGATGGGACAAATAAACAATCAAGTCAATTAAAATGACGCTCGAATCATATCAAATATTAAATTAATAAATAAAATTACAAATTTTGGGAATTAAATAAGACATTAAGCTTACAATTATTTGATAAGCTTAAAACATTTCTAAATACAACTAAATAGGACTAAAATCACAAACTTTGACACCTGATGCGCTTTATAATAATCAAATTTAAATTTAAATATTTCAACGGAAGCTTAAGGGCCAACTGCCAATCCGCATTAAGCCAATTTGTAAAAGTTATTTCATTTCATTTACTCGTTAGCTAATGCAATTTTTATGTATTTTTTTGCAAAAACAAAAAATTCCCCCAAGCGTTGTTGCCTCTTGCAACATTTTGTTGCTTCAAGCGCATTTTAATAGAGAAATTGTTAGATGGGGCATAATAAATGGATGGAGTCATTTTTGATCTTATAAAATATGTATATGAATTCCATTTTCCAATATAATAAAATGTCAAAAAATGTATTTTTCGTTAATAAAAAAAAATTAAATTATAAAGTAATTAAAATTTAATTTTTATTACAAAAAAACAAATTTTATCTTGTAGTTTTTTAATTAATATTGAAAATAGAAGTCAAATTATGATATTTAAATAAAAATTTAAATTTAATTATTATTTAATTTAGATCACAAAATAACAGTTAAAATTAATTTTTGTAATAAAAAATTTAAAATAAAAGCTTTCCCTGTTTCCAGGATTTTACGTTCTGAATTTTGTATATTTTAAAACATTTAAAGTAAACTGCTTGCTGCACAGCTGCCGCTAAGCTGCTTGAATTTTAAACAATGCACTGCTTGATATGTTTCTTTGTTTTTTATTTAAATATACACAGAAGTTTGAATATTTCCAAAGTTTTTAGTTTTCAGTATTATTTTATTTATAAGTCAACTAATGCACTGCTTGCTGCACAGCTGCCGCAAAACTGCTTGCTTACAGTACAGTGCACTGCTTGATATATTTTTAAGTTTCTGTAAACACGGGAGAGATATCTTCTAGTCTATCAATTTACTCAGCTCAGCGCCTACTTGTTTGTTGGCCCTGGCAATGGCCAAGTCCGGCAGGCTTACAAAATAAATAAAGCCAGGATGTGGGTGGGCAGCCGAAGCAAATATCCTGTCATTCCACTTCAAGCAGTGTCCTAGTTCTCAACCCCGTTCCCATCCACATCCACATCCTGTCGCTTGTCGTTGTCGTGTTCTGTTGTTGGCATTTGCCTTGTGGCCTGGCACATTGTTGATTTAATTTATTTGATATTATTTTTGATGGCCACATTTTTCCTATTATTTTATTATTATATTTTTTTGCAGACAAACAAATTAAAATTAAATGAATTAAATGCACCCTGACACAAAATTCAATTTTACACTAACAAATGCAATTTGAAATGATATTTGCTTTATATTTACAATAAATTTGATATGTAAACTGTTAAATATGTCAAATATTGTCACATATTTATTAATAATGTGCAATTGTGCGTTTATTTTATTGATATTTTATTCAGTGCATTAAGAGCTTAACCCATTGAAGGCCAAAAACTATATTCTCCCTGTCTTTTGGCTTTTGTATAAAAGCTGCAAATTGAAATCGCAGTCACGCACAGTGCGCGCATTTGATGTAGCACCTAACAGTACAAGCAAACACACACACACACACACTCATACACACACTCACACACACACATGTGCAACATCGTGTTCTATAACAACAACAACAACAGCAACTGTTGCTGACAGCACTCGAGAATTGTTTTGATGTCTGCCACCAACAGTTGCCACAGGGCTCGCTACATAAATATATACTACATATATTTTATATATATATGAATATGTATATATATATATATATATACTATATATTTATGTATACATACATATATCTATATGTCAGCAAAAACAGCCGCCAATGGCACGTGAGCACAGCACGCATTTACAAATGCGTTTTTATTTATTGTAAATTTAAAGTTACATTCTTAATAATTTTGTATAGATAGCTGCAATGCTGATATTTAAAAACAATATATATATTAAGTTCAGCTTTAGCAACAAACAATTTATTAATTATTTAAAAGCTGCGTTCTAACATAAAAAATTGGATTAGCGTATTTAAAACAAGAAAGATGGCAACAGCTTAATATTTTTTATTTGCAGCAAAATTAAATTTAAAAAAAAGTTTTTTTTTTTGGTACAGAAAGCTCAATTTTCAACTGATAATTCTTATGGCTTAAGTAAACAGATTTTAATAATAAAATAAATAATAAAATGAATTATATAATCAATAATAAAATGAATAATAAAATAAATAATAAAAAGAATAATAAAATGTAGAAAAAAATCAATAAAAAAATATATATCAAAATGATTAAGAAAATGAATAAAAATTTGAAAAATAAAATCAAAAATAAACTGACTATTTTGGTTGAATATGAACAACAACTTAAATTAAATGCTTAAATTTTTGCTTACATGCATTAATTTTGATTTCAATTTAATAACAAAAAATTGAGACAGATTTATCAATATTTGTTTTATCAATCCAGACTCTCAAAATATATATATCGGATATAAAAAATTGCCAGGCAAAAAAAATTGGTTAGTCAAAAAAAACTTTAATTTTAGGTAAAAATAAAATCACAAAAAAAAAATATTTTTATATGTAAAAAAAAATATTTTTTTAATGTGAAAAAAAAAAAAATTTTAATGTAAAAAAAGGAATTTTTAATGTAAACAAAGGATTTTTTTAATGTAAAAAAAAAAGTATTTTTTTAATGTTAAAAAAAAAATTAAACATTGAGAAGAGGAAATCAATTGTTCAAACTCTTTTTATGCATATGTATTTAATATAAGTATTAAGTGACTTTGCTTGACTTGTTAATTCCCAAATGATATAAATACAATATTTAAATACATTTTAAAAAATTTTGGCATAATTTTAAAAGTTTTCGCACCAAAGATCTTTTTAAAAATTAAATTTATTAGGGCGGGAATCAGAGTGTATGCTTTTTGTTTATAATTTAATTATTATCGAATCCATGTTACTTTTATTTTTAGAGGCTCTCTCTTTATTCCAAAGGGGTTTAAATTTTAAATATTTATTTATTTTAAATATTATTTTGGACCAAAATTCTTATAAATTAATAAGATATTTTGTTAGCTAGCTAATATATAATTTAATCTACCAAAATTAATCAAAATTTAGGGCTAATTTAATAAGCATACTAGGCTCAGTAGCTCTTTCTTTTCTTGGTATTAAAAAATAGAAAAACTCGCATATTTTGGTTGCCATATTATTTTTTTTTATTCTAATTTCCATTTATTGACACTTTAAGGTCAAATCTTGACGCTTTTGTTGTCTATTTTTCTGTTATTTTTTAGCTATTTTTTTTTCCTTTTTTTTCTCTTTTTTTTTTTGCTATGCAAACAATTTTATCAATTTGACGCAAAACTGTTGAATGCTGCGTAAAGCGTCGCACTTTATGGCTTCATTTACATTCCTTGGGTTTCAGCAGGTCACAAAACAGGCTTCAGCTGTCCTGTGGGCCCTGTTGCTGCCACTTACCCTGCCCCTGCCCCCCTACTAGCTACTGTTTGCCCTTGTTTAAGATGGGCTTCAAGTGCTGCCCCTCCCCTCACTTTTTGTTAACTTATTTATGCGCGTTATTATGTGGCCAAATGTGGCAAAGTCGCCGTATATATTTGGCAGTATCTGAACCCAAGGGTCAATTGTCGCATTACCAGTTGGGGGGAGGGGTTGCAGGGCTACGCTTTTAGCCAGATTTTGTCAATTTTGGACCAAACAAAATGCCTACTACGTAGTACATAAACGCAATTAATTAACGCTAAAATTGTTTTGGCATTTTGATGTAGTCAAGTCGCGAATTTTTGTTGTTGTAAAAGTGCATTAAAAATATATTTAAATGGCTTTGCGTGATTTTTCCATGTTGGTCTAAATACAACACACACACACACACATGCTTACAGCAATTTAGTGTGTTGGCCAGGCCATAAAATTGCCATTGCGTGTTGTGGCGACTTGTTTAAGTGCCAAAAAGTCAAACAGGCAACATTAACTTGTACATGAGTGTGTGAGAGTGTTTGTGAGTGTGCGTGGGAGTGCGTGGGAGTATTTGTGTGGTTGTGTGAGAGTGTATTTGTGTGTATGCCATGTTAAATTAGTTTGCACTCTATGCAACATGTGCGCTTGACCAAAAAGCCTTGTTTGCAACCTCATTGACCACATGTCAAAGACGCACAGCACATTATGAACAAATGCCATCAACAGTTTCAATCTACAATACCCCCCACGAATGCCACCCCCCCTGCCGATGCTCCTGCCACTGCCTCTCCACTTCCTGCTTGTCCCAGGCAGCTCATATGTTAGAGCTGAAAAGCCAAACATAGTAATAACATACAAGTTTAAATATCGAATAATCTGCATAATACATTAAGAATCTTATAGAAAATTAGGCTATTTAGTCGCTCTTCAAAATTATCGATAAAGAAAACTATCGTCAAAGAATTTCAGATTGAATTGAATTAACATTACAATATTCTAAAGATATAATAAATAAAATTAAATAAAATAAAATAAAACAACTTAAACTGCAAAAAGAGCAATGAAAATCAGTGTAATATTTAGTTTATTAATAAACGCTGCAATACTATCGATAAAGAAAATTATCTTTAAAGGCAAAATATTGATCACAAAAAAAAATAATAAATAAATAAATAAATTTAAAAAAAAATCTACATTTTTGACAACACTTTATAAACACAATAAAAAATTTATTTATTAATGAAGCAAATAAACAAAAACTGTAAATATTTCGATAGTATAAGCCATAGTTATAGGAAAATATATCGAAAATATGAACATTGCCCAAAATTACTATATATTAAAAATTAATAATTAAAATACACAAAATTCATAGATTAATTAATCCTTATCTACAGTATTATATTTTAAATATAAGCTAAAGGCTATAAAAAAAATTATTTAAATTATAGAAAATAAATATATATAAAAAAAAATATATATAACAAAAATATGTAAAAAAAAAATATATAGAATAAAAAAAAATTAAATAAAATAAAAATAAATTAAATAAAAATAAATTAAATAAAAATAAATTAAATAAAAATAAATTAAATAAAAATAAATTAAATAATATCAAAATAAATTTAATTACATAATAATAAATTAAATAAAATAAAAATAAATTAAATAATATAAAACTAAATTAAATTAAATAAAAATAAATAATATATTATAAATATTATTTATATATAATTAAAATTTCAAATACAAAAATATAATTAATCTAAAAATTGAAAAAAAAAATTGAATGCAATAAAAATTTAAAGTACAAATAATACAAAATAATTTTTTTAAAATTGTCATTATAAAATAAATAAAAAATTAAATTAAAAAGACAATTTACTAATTTTTGTATAAATGTTTAAATGTACAAAAAAGCCTCGATAGTATCACTAAAAAAAAAACTATCGATAGTGTCATCGTTTGTTTTTTGAACTCAAACTCGCCATTCAATTATCGACAGTTCAAATTGGAAATTGCCTTTGTGCATTTGGCAAACTTTGAAGTCGCAATCTAATCGAATCAACATGAAAATGCCAAACCAACTTACACCGCGCGCTTTGCTACACCCCCTCCTCCACTCAATTCAGCGGTTAGTAAATTTACATATCAAATGGACTTTTAAGGGGGGCTATGAAAGGCGTTTAAATTGTGGGTTAAATTAAATATATACAGCTTAAGATGCCAGCCAAGGCACTCTGATCAAAGTGTCCAGAAAATGCAGAGAAAATGTTGTAGGGCCAGAAGCAACAAAGGCAAAGAAATAAAATGAAAATGGGAAAATTCAAATACTCAGACATAAGCGAAAAGCAAAAAGAAAATAATCAAAAAAACACGTTAGCATGGTCTAGCTTAGGCTGATCGAAAATGCGCTACCCTGTGCTGCAACAATAGAAAATATGAAAGCTTCAAAATAACTTGATTTTTGTATTATTTTGCTTTTTATTTTTAGATAATTTTTGTGATTTAGAATAATAATTGCAGCTGCCTTTAATATACATCTACATATACTTTTAGTCCCAACTTTTGACTACAGGGTATAAATAAATAACTTTGCAGTTGAAATAAAATCAATGAAAGCAAAGTTCAAAGTCAAGTGATTGGAACAATTCTTGGTATAGTAAATTCTCATAAAATCTACTTAAATGAACGATTTCTTGGGATTATTATATTTATTGCTTTTGCTTCAAATGTTTATATTGAGATTTAATAAAAAATAAACAAAAAATAGTCCTGATCAGATATTTAAATACTTTACAAGAGATAAACCGCATTTAAAATATGTCAAAGGGATAAATAATTTAATTTAAAAAAATGCCCAAAATTCCTTTAAGCCCCATACATTGCGCATACGCAGCGTTGCACAATTTAATTTAAAATTCAAAAAAGCAAAATGCCAGTCGACATTTAATGAATATTCGTTCAGCTGCCGTGTCTGCCATGTGAAGTAATTTATTTTCATAGCAAATATACATATATATACTTAATATATATTCCCCGTACTTATCACACAGACTGTAGCACGACTTTGGCATTATATACAGTGGCTGACTTTATATGTATATATATTTTTTATATGGTCAAAGACAGCGCGCAATGTTTATTTGCATGTTTTACAAACAAAATGCACTGAAATTACATACAGAGACAAAGAGAGAGAGGTTGGAAGAGGGGTAGAGACAGGGCCGACAATACAGGCAACAATCAACATTAGAGTTAACGATTGAGTTCTAGTTCCAATTGATGAATCAGTTTAATTGCGAGCACAAAAATAATTGAAGAAGAATGAATATATATATATATTCTAGCTGGATTATCAAAGATATATAGTACAATATTTATAAAGAAACTCATTTGCCGATTAATTCTTACTACAGAAGCTTTAAAATGTTGCAGCATTATTTTTATAGCATAAAAATCAATTAAGTCAAAGTTATTAACAGACATGTTACCAAGTAAGTTAATAATGAATTTAAAAATTATTAAAAATAAAAATTTAAGGAATTTTTAGCAAAAAGAAAGCGCATTTTATAGCAATTTGAAAAATTAAATTTTTTACAAAATTTTTCTAGTTTGCGAGAAAAAAAAACTGCAAAAATTTGAAAAATATCAAAAAAAATTTTGTTTCAAAAATTTAAACGCAAAATTAATCTAGGGAAGAAACAATAACAAAAAAATACATTTTGCATCAAAAAAGATATATTTTTGCTAATATTATGGCAATAAGAATTATTGAAATATAGCTTTAATAAGATTTCAAATTAGCTAAAAATTCACTTTTTTTTTTTGTGATTTTATCACTTAAACTTACTTTTAATATCACAGAAAAGGGAAAAAATAAAATTTATTTTCATATATTAAGTACCAAAGCAATCTAGGAAACAAAACAAGTTATAAAATTACATTTCACATAAAAATTAAATGATTTCTAAAGAACAGAGAGAATAGAGCATTCCCTATAAAGTTCTCTTTAGAGGCCAAAATATTTTTCATTTTCTGCGCCTATTTCGCTTAAAAAACGAAAAAACTCCAAACCAAATAGCATTTAATAATAATTTTATTACGCGCAATCGATTGCAAGTTAAATTTCATGATTTTAATTTTTTCAAAAATTTGTCAAAATTTAATAGGGGTAAGTATGCAAAAATAGACAAAATATCGAAAAATTTTAATAATCAAAATTTAAATGAGAAATCAATATAGAGCACAAACTATGCACAAAATGATATTCCGCATGAAAATCTGTTGAGTTTTAAAGAAGTTATGGGTGTTGAAAGTCGAGGAGAATACTCGATTTTTCTATGTTAATAGAAAAAAAAAGAAATAAATTAATTTTTAGAAATTAATCTAAAGCTCCAAACATGATCAAAATATTCTTTAAAAAGATAAGCTGTTTAGTTTTAATAAAGTTATGGGAGTTTGAGGATAAACAGGCTATAAAAGCTAAACAAAGTTCGCTCGTTCATTTCAATTACCAGCTCAAATGAACTTTAACTGGAACGAAATGTTGCAACAATAATCAACACATACACACACACACATATACACACTTGCACACCTTTGTGGGCAGACTTCCGTTTCCGCTGTACGTTTCTATTGTAGTCGCTGTTGCTGCAATCTCCTGCTATTGCTTTAGTGAGGTCAGCAGCAGGTACATTTGCCAATAATTGATTGCATTTTGGCATGAAGCTGTTGCCAGTTGCCAGTTTGGGCCTGGCCCAAAGCATTGACAGCCGCATTTGCCATTTGTTATTGGCCAACAATAAAAAGGGTTTTGTTGTTGTTTGGTTTGGTTTTGGCTGCTGCTGTTTGCCATTTACTTGCGGTTTTAGCTTGACTTTAATGCAGCTTACATATAAGCACTTAATTTTGCCAAGTGCTTCTTGTCTGCAGTGTTAAAAAGTGTGATTACTGTTGACTGATAAAAAACAAGATTTCACTCAGCTTTATTTTTAATTAGCTGTCTGAGCTCATAATCAAGATGAGTTCACAAAGTAAATTCAAGTACACGCAAGTTTATCGATTAAAAGCTGTTAAAGCTACAGCAATTGCTAAAGCTATAGCAATCGATATATGATACTTTTTTTTACTGTTATGAGGTATTATAAGCTATCGATATTATTGAAATTGTAGGTAAAAGTGTGTTAATTCAATTTTATAAATTTACAGCAGAATTAAAAAAAAATATATTCAAATAAATGCATTTTCAAAGAACAAATGAAGTTTATCGATTAAAAAGCTGTTAAAGCTACAGCTGAATAGCAATCGATACATTATACTTATTTTTTTACTGTTATCGAGGTCTTATAAGCTATCGATGTTATTGAATTTTTAGGTAAAACATAAATTTAAAACAAATTAATGAAATAAATGAATTTTAAAAGAACACTTGAAGCTTATCGATTAAAAAGCTGTTAAAGCTACAGCTGAATAGCAATCGATAAATGATCATTTATGCTAGTATTGAGGTCTTATAAGCTATCGATATTATTGAAATTGATATGTGTGTTAATGCAATGCTTTTTATAAGTTTACATCACAATTTCAGACAATTTTATTGAAATAAATGCATTTAAAAAGAACATATCAAGCTTATCGATTGAATGCACTGAGAAGCAAACGCTGATGTTATCGTTATTATCGATTATCTGTATTTTTAAGTCACTATTGGGGTTTTAGGCAGAATCGATACCATTCAAACGGCAGGAAACTTGTATTCTTTTTTATATTTATTTTTAAGTTTAAATTTAAATCACTTTTAAAGGGTTTTCTTCCCAATTTTCCTTTGTAAACTATTCAACAAATTGTTTAAGTAAATTTAATTAAAATATTACAAGTTGAAAAGCCATCGAAAAAGCTCTGAAAAATACAAGCAAAAGCTTTAATAAATATTGTATTTTAAAAAGGATATTAACCAGAAGAAAACAAATAAAATTCAACAAATTGAATTGAACTCGCTTCTTCAATTTTGATATTTAAAAAACTATCGATACTATCGAAACTGCTTTGAATACATGTGTAAACTATCGATACTATCGAAACTGCTTTGAATACTTGTGTTAGGGTCTATACCTGTTTATATCAAAAAGTCTAAGAAGAAATACTTATTTATATGCATAAATAATGCAATAAACTCGTAAATATGTCTCCCACAACTCTTCTCAACACTAACTCTACTATCGATAGACACAGCTTAAACTATCGCTGAATTGCCAGCTCTAATCAAGCCATGTTTCTTAAGCTAAAACCATCGATCAAAGCCACAAAGTCTGGCCCGGAACCTGAGCAAAAAAACCTTTCGACCCCACGGTGAGCCTGTAGCCTAGGCAAACAGGATACAAATCGAATGGGAACGTCATAGCAACATTTTGCCAAAAAGAAATATATATATATGCACAAGAATACTCGTTCCACCCACTGGCATTGGCCAAAATGTCTTTAGTGACAATGACGAGGCATGCGACGACAATGGATAAACAACAACTACAGTGCGAGGAGCCTCGCCATTTTCATTTTCATTATCCTTGGACTTGTCTGCGACAAGAAGGAATGTGCATTGCCATTGGCAGACAGACAAACATTTAGTTTTGTTGTATATTTTTTAAATGAAAATGAAAATGACAAGATGCCGGAAAAATTCGCACAGCTAAAATGAAAATGTTTTTTTTTCCTCCTCCCCCAGTGTCAGAAACAGCAGCGGGAATGTCTAAGAAAATGAGTTGAGTGGGTTTTTTAAGGATAATAATAATAAGGATGTTGAGCAGGATATATACGCTCACACACACACTCTTCTAATGATAATATAAAAAATATTTACACAACAAATAAAAGATTCCTTCAAAATAAAGTTGCCTTGACTAATTGATTCGAATTGGGTATCAAGTTTTATGACTTTCGATGCATTTTTAATGCCAAAAAGGTCCTAAAGCACACATGATAGAGATATATTTATATATATATATAATATATATAATATATATCTTCTTCTGGAGGCCAAAAACATCATAAACTTTTCTAGCACTTTATCAAGGTCACAGTTTTGTGGCTGTGTCGAGGCACGTAATTACCAAAAAGACTTTTTGCAGATTTTCTTTTACTTTTTTAGGACATCAACATTCATATCTTATATATCTTTATGTCCTTCTACTGCCATTTCATTCTTGTCTGCTCAATCCTTGGCATTGGCCATGATTTTGGCAAAAATATAGACGAAAAAAAATCAAAAAACTTGGCAACTTTACAATTTATGGAAATTACCTGACTTTTCAGTTTTGTGGCCTCGTAGCGAGCTCCGGCGACTTTATTATAGTTATGCCATAAAGATACCGCAAGTCCTTGCCTTGGGTTTTTGGTTATTGAATACGAAATTATGGCAGCTATAAAAAGAATACAAAACAATGTTGTTAATGGTAATGCTAAAAATATTTAAAGCTATTATTTCTGACTACAATATACGCTGTTTTTAGTCTATTTACTTAAATTTAATAACAAAACAAATTTATTGAATTATTATCACTTACAAAAAAAAGTTTTATCTGGAAAAATTAGCTAGACCTCATAATCGGGGTGCTAAAACAGTTTGAGAATTACAGGAAATTATTTGTAAATACAAAAAAACAGTGCCCTAAAGTATGCAAAAAAAATTCTACTAAAATTGCAGTTGTAATAATATAATTTTTTATTATAATAAAATTGGAACTTGTGCTAAAACTTTCGGAGTATAAATCGTTTTTTTTTATAATTAAATATAATAGTAAAGGGTGTTTTTTTAGAAGTATAGAACTTCGAATTGAAATAAAAGACAAGAAAAATGTCCTTTAAAAGTATGGGTGGAGTATTATAATTTATTATCAAAAATTGGAGCTTGTGTTTAAATTTTTGGAATATAAATCACTTTTTTTTTATAATTAAATATTATAATAGAATAATTCTTTATTTTGGAACTTTATCACCTAGCAAATAGACGAAACTGTATATATATGTAAATATATATATTAGTTGTTGAAATTGATATTCACTATAGCATAAGTTATTAAAAATAGTAACAGTAGGCTATAATACAATTTATTTTATTTATTTTGGAACTTCATTTTTACTCTCAGAGTAGTGTAAAAAAATGTGTAGAATGTGGGTTTTAATTTGATTTAGACAAAGTTTTATATTATCAAGTTTTTCCAGCAGTTCTTCAAGAAATGCTCATTTAAATTTTCTTCCAAAAGCAATATCTAAATATTTTATTTGCTTGTATGCCACATTTGTTGGCTATATATATATATAAATACATATTATTATTATATATATATATACTCAAACCCAATATACTCCTTTCCCTATTTTAGCATAAAGTATAATTAAACATAACAAGCTGCAACTAACCGATAACTGAGTGTGTTTGCATCAAATTTCAATCTCTCTAATTATGCAGCCCTTGAAGTTGCTCAACTTTCCATTTTGCATTTACTTTTCATTATTCTTTACATAATTATTATTATTATTTTGCTTTATTCAACTTTTTATTTCGCCCTTGTTCACATTATTGTTGCCATGAAACGAATTAGCAATTCATATCTCTGAAGCCAAACAAATTGCAATTAAAAAAATAATAAAAAAAGAAAGAAAATCAGAAAATCACTGTTTATACAGAAAATTAAAACACGAAAAAGTTGCGCAATCAAAAAAAATATTTTTTGGGAGTAAGAGCGCCACACAAAATTTATGCACGGCCAGATTATCGCTTATTTGAAGTTCTAATTTTTTGTTTTCGCTAAGGTATTAAATACCCTGTAATGTTAAGATAGGTAAATGGGGATATGCTGAAACTATTAAACATAATTAATTTGAGCAAAAAATAATTTAAACTCAACTAATATGGATTATTTTAGAGATTTAATTTATTGTAAAGAAAAAATATTTTTCAGAAAATAAATAAATTAATTAATTAATAAAAAAATATAAAGATAAAAAAAATATTTTTTCAGAAAATAAATAAATTAATTAATTAATAAGAAAATATAAAAATAAAAATAAAAAATATTTTCCAGAAAATAAATAAATTAATTAATTAATAAGAAAATATAAAAATAAAAATAAAAAATATTTTTTCAGAAAATAAATAAATAAATTATTTAATAAGAAAATATAAAAATAAAAATAAAAAATATTTTTCAGAAAATAAATAAATTAATTAATTAATAAAAAAATATAAAAATAAAAATAAAAAATATTTTTCAGAAAATAAATTAATTAATTAATTAATAAAAAAATATAAAAATAAAAAAAATATTTTTTCAGAAAATAAATAAATTAATTAATTAATAAGAAAATATAAAAATAAAATAAAAATATATAAATAATGATAATTTTTCATATAGATAACCTTTATCTTTAAAGCGCTTAAATCAAATTTCAACCAAGACTTTTATGACCTTATTGATTTTATTTTTAGTTAATTTAAATATTTTTTTTTTTATTGAAAATTTTTCCTTAAAAAAACCATAAATTTCATTCTTTCTATATACATATTATATCTTTAATTTCAAAGAGAACGCAAAGAAATTAACCAAAAAGAAAGAACAGGGTATCTGCCAGTCAAGCATGCTACTCTAAATCATTTACACTTGTTTGGTTTATGCTGAAGGTCAAGGTTAGGGAATATTTTTTCTTGCTCCTAGCGCTGTTGCCGGAAGTTGGCTTAAGGTTTTTACAACTTGGGGTTTTATCTTTGCGCTTAATTATAAAAGTTACAGCTGCAGGCTGCAGGCAGCAGGGGCAGAGGTGGCAAGGAAGAGCCTAAAGAGCCTAGATAAGGTATTAAAAGCTTTGCTGCTGCCACACGGCGGCAACTGTGGAATTTGCAACCGAAAAATGACGTTGCATTAAGCGGCAAAAATGTGTTTGGGCAACGTGTGGAAGTAGGCAACGTTTTTGTTGCACTTGCCACGCTTTGCATGTGTGTGTGTGTGTGGGTGTGTGTGTGGCACATAACAATGGCCGCTTTTTTCTCAATGTTATCCTCGTTGCTGCCGCTTGAAGCGTGTAAACATTTTTCAAGCAACAACAATAGCAAAGCTTTCAATTACATGCAACGTCTCTTTCTACCGCTCTGCCTCTCTGTGTGGCAAGCAATAGAAATTGTTGGTTTGTTAGTTTGTTGCACTTGCAGCATTCAGCTCAGCTTTAACTGCTAAGTCGTGCACTTAGCCCTCGACCATACAAACATAGTAAACTCACTCTCAAACTCAACATTCAATTACAGGAAACGGTTTAATCAACGAGGCCGAGTTCCTGCAATGGGTGGGCAGGATACAGGCGCTCCGAGACGAACAACAGCAACAACATCAGCAGCAGGACGAGAATGCCAGCAATGCCAGCAAGCCAGTGGATGAGGCCGATGATGTCACTGAGGATTTAATAGCAGCATTTAGGTAAGAAAAACTGTTTAAAATTTGAATTGTAAAATTTGAAACTATCGATACTATCGAAACTGCATTAATGGCAAATCTGTGAAGCTAAAAACAAATAATTCAGCACCCTGAATCCTGTTTACAATTAATGACAATATAAATAAAATAGAAAATTTAATATATTTTAAAATTTTGAAAAATTCTGGAAAATATAAAACTATCGATACTATCGAAACTACATTAACGGCAACTTTAAGAAGCTAAAAAAAAAAAATTTAACATCCCAAATAATGTTTACAATTAATGACAATAGATATTAAATAGATTATTTGAAATACTTTCAAGATTCTGTAAAATTCTGGAAAATATAAAGCTATCGATAGTATCGAAATTGCTTCAATGACAACTCTATGAAGCTAAAAACAAACACAACAACATCCCAAGCCCTGATTACAATTATTGACAATAGAAATTAAATAGAAAATATGAAATAAATAAAAATTTTGTAAGGATTTAAGTGATATAATTTAATAATTAAATAAAATATATATCGATACTATAGAAAATATACAGATATGCTAATAATTTAAAGTTTATGTTAAAGTTTTAATAATTAAATTATATTTTCAGAGTATTTGATCGAGATGGCAATGGGTTTATAACGCGAGATGAGCTACAAACCGCTATGGAAATGATTGGGGAGCCATTGAACGAGCAGCAGGTGGAACAATTGTTGGCAATTGCTGACTTGGATCAGGATGGACGCATTAATTACGAGGGTAAGCTATACACATACTGAATAAAGCCAACAAAGGACATAACTGACGCAGACGAGGCGGTTAGAAACAAGCATTTTGTGGTGCGAAGGACTCGTAAAAAAATAAATATACATAAAAAAAAAATAAACCACACCAAAGTGCTGCCTGCACTTACTTTCACTTTTACGTTAATCAAGCTGCAGCTATATATATATATCTATATAGGTGTATAGCCTTGTGCCAATATTTGTAAAAGCCGCAAAACAGGACCGAAGCTCACTCATAAATCAGCTAGACAAATACAAATACAAAAGCCGGGAGAGTTAAAGTTGAATAACCCCAGCGATAGATAGATATATAGACTGCACAAGTAGCGTATCCTTGCCCCACCCACACGGACACATACACATTCACCTTTCAAGGACCACAACGCACTTTTTTTTATTTTATTTTATATGTTTATTTACCCGCACACTGCTTTTTTTTTAGTGAATCGACACGTTAAACATGAGTTTAGCTTTGGGTTTTAGTGGGAATCACAAAATGGTTTAACCTCGAGTTTTTAATATTGTCTGTATTCAATTTGAAGTGGTTTTAAGTTTGCTGAAATAACTAAATAATCTGCGTGTTTAAAATTTAACAGGTAGTTTATCTGCCTACTAAAAGTTAACTCGCATTTTATCTGCCTGTTAAGAATTAACTGGGATTTTTTTTTCGACTGTTAAAAATGAATTGGCAGTTTTTCTGTCTGTTTAAAAGTTAACTAGCGGTTAATTCTGCCTGTAAAAAATTAACTGGTAGTTTGTCTGCCTACTTAAAGTTATCTCACATTTTATCTGCCTGTTAAGAATTAATTGGGATTTTTTTCCGTCTTTTAATAATTAACTGGTAGTTTGTCTGCCTTCACAAAATGTAACTTGCATTTTATCTGCGTGTTATATGTTTTTCTGCCTATTTTGTGTTAACTGGCGGTTATTCTTGTCTGCAAAAAATTAACTGGTAGCTTGCCTGCCTACAACAGATTTACCTTGCTCTTTATCTGCCTGTTATATTTTTAATTAGTCTGAAAAAGCAGAGAATCATGCCCAGCTTTCTCAGACTATTTCAAAATATATTTTTAATTGTTTTATTATTTATATTATTTTTTTTGACATTTCATTCATTTAAGTAAGAAACAATATTTTTTTCAAATATTTCTCTATCTACGCCAAAGCACAAAACATAATCATAATATTTATATGCACTATTTTACTTATCAAGCATATTTGATGAGAAATGTTCTATTAACATACATATTTGCCTACTTGTGTGCTTATTTTTTAAGTATTGACAGAAAGAGGCATAAAAAAATATATAAACAGTTGGCTGAAGGACGCATGTACTAAATTGATTTACTAAGCACAAGGATATGCAAGGATATTCTGTCTATAAGCACATACTTGTCTTTGTCTATGTATGTGTGTATATGTTCGTACTTTAGCTTGGGTTTATCATTAGGTTCATATGCTGTCGCTTTGTCAGTTGATACTTTGACCTTGTAACGCATGTCCCTTCGCAGGACCTCAGTGCCCTCTCTCTCCTGATAGCCTATGGCAGTCCCTTACTACGCACATTTGTTTGTTTGCTGGCATCTGCAATTTATTTATTTTACTTTATTTACTTTACACCGGCATGTACGACCAGCCAGCCAGCAACAACAGCAACAGCAGCACCCAAAAGTTTTTCTTTATACCCTGTAATTGTGGCTAAAATGGGGTAGGATAGTGTAGCTTAAATAGGCAGAGACTGGCTTCTATAAGGCAATTTATAAATAAATAATAAAGAATTTTTTTTAAAGATAGATAAAGTAATTTTTTGATTCTCTTTTCGCATTCCTATAAAAACGATTAAATGGAAAAAAGTTCATTTGAGATTCTCTGGTCTGCGAAAATCAAGAAATATTCTATATAGATTTATCTATTTTAATTCGCCTTTTCATCCCCAAAGCGCGCTTAAATAAAAATAAATTAGTTTTAAAAATTAACAAACTTATTGCAGACAGAAAATTTCTTCTATCAAACTTTAGAATTCGTGATTATGCAATAGCATAATAAAAATTAAATAAAAACAATTTACATTTGGTATAAAAGCTCTGCTGGCTATTATTTCTATTTCACAATTCTCCAATCGAATTAAATTATATGAAATCGTACTTAACTCAATTTTTTGCTTTAAAAACAGATTTAGAAACTCTTTTAATTACAAAACGCAATTAAGCAAGTCAAATGTAAAAAATAAAATCATTGCTACATTTTATGGCAATAATGTAATATAATTTAAATTGTTATGAAAGATCTTTGAGTTTTTGCGAAATTGAGAACAGCAAACAATTTGATATTCACGAAATTTTGCTTCAGCATTTTATATTTTTTTCTATATACAGAGTCTATTCAAGTCGACTACTCTTTAGCTATCTTTTTAGGAAATAAAACCAAAAATAACACAAATCGCTAGCTTTTATGACAATAGTGTACAATAATTTAAATTGATATAAAAAACCTAAGAGCTTTTTCGGAATTTAGAACAGCAAACAATTCGAAATTCACAAAGTTTTTTTCGGACTTTAAAGTCAAAATTTTGTTCTTTACAAAGTGCATATTCAAGTCGACAAATAAAACCGAAATGAACACCAATTGCTAGATAATCTAATATAATTCAAACTGATATAAAAGATCTTTAAGTTCTTGCGGAATTGAGAACAGCAAATAATTTGGAATTCACAAAATTTTGGTTTTAGCCCTTTTTTCTATATACAGGGCATATTTAAATGGACTCTCTTAAGAAAATAAAAGCAGAAATAACACAAATCGCTAGCTTTTATGGCAAAATGGTAAAATAATTCAAGCTGATACAAAAGAACCTTGAGTTTTTGCGGAATTGAGAACAGCAAACACTTCGAAATTCACAAAATTTTGTTTTAGCCTTTTGTTCTATATACAGGGCATCTTCAAGTCGACTACTAGCAATCTATCTCTCTATCTCTGTGAAACTTGTTTAGTTTATTTTGCTGACATTGCATGTTGTCAGAGCGTTGAGTGGGCGTGGCATCGATAATACGCAACGCAACACGTTGAACGACGTGCATCCCTCGAGGCCACTTTCAACATTTTGCTGCTGAAGCAAAAAAAAAAACTGCAAATGTTTATATGTAGTTAAAGAAACGGACTTACACAATTTTTTATTTTAGTTTTTTTGTCAATAATTTAACTCTAAACTAAAACATTTTCCAATCTTTCTTTACAGAGTTTACGAGACTTTTGCTCTAAGTCAACAATTGCAACGTAATTACACACAAATGGAGGGCGATAAAAAAAGAAAGTTTAACAAAAATGCAAAACTTTATTATTAAGCGATCACACAACATACTCAGACAACAAACAAATTCATGAATGTTTTCTACAAAAAAAGTTAGAAGAAAATAAATAAATAAATATTTATCTTGAATGGGAAACGCAGCAAGGACATAAACACACACAAATCTCATTTTGAGTTGATCCTTCAACAAGTTTTGAAAGTGCAAAAAGTTTCATAAGGATACACACACACACACACATATATATATTTATACATAATTATATAAAATTAGTTTCTAAACATTTTGTAAAAATAAAAGAAAAAATGCAGAAAAATGCTAAAAATATAATTCTGGATATTCGTTTAAGTTAACAATGCCAGGCAGATTGTACGTTTGTTTTATTCAAGCAACAATTAAAAATAAATTTAAATTAATATTACTATTATATAAAAATCATTATATCATACATACATACATAAGTATATAGTATATATACATATATATATATATGCATATATTCGGATAAGTCTGAGCGCGTGAGTGATATTGTGTTTAGGGTGCTGCATCAACAAAAACAGATCATGTAAAAGTTTAAAAAATTAATGCATATATATATAAAGAGAAAGAAAGAGAGAGATCGCATATTTGTATCTTAATTAAGTTAATATGCTTTATATGTATACACACACACACATACACATAAAATTATATAAATATGTGTGTTTAAAACAGCAGAAAAAATAATAATAAATGTTTCAAAAATTCGTTTAGTTTTAAGACAAAACATAAATAAATGTTTACAATTTAATTAAGACATGCTAAGAAAATAATATAAAAAATATATTTTAATTTCAGTTTGAACTATTAAAAATAAACAATAATCACACAAAATATGAAAACTATTTATTGAAAGCAAACAATTATCAAAATGCAATACAATTGCAATGCGAAAAAAATAAAATAATCGAAAATCTTTAATAACATTTATGAAATTTTCGAAATAAATACTATAATTTAAAAGAATAAAAAATTTTCATTTCTTTTTTGTCAAAATAGAAATTTAAACCAAATAATTTTATAAATAAAAATTTGCAGTACATTTTTTTTTTGTTGGATATTCAAAAA
Source organism: Hirtodrosophila alboralis (assembly GCA_035043045.1). NCBI lineage: Eukaryota > Metazoa > Arthropoda > Insecta > Diptera > Drosophilidae > Hirtodrosophila > Hirtodrosophila alboralis. The sequence goes on along the minus strand of JAWNNH010000479.1, from coordinate 19,673 downwards.
TATTTTAAAATTAAAAATCAATGAAATCAAAGTGAAAATCAAATCAAACAATTACTTAATTTTTACAAAAAAAAAGTATGATATTTTTATTTTCAACAAATTCAAATCAAATTTTAAATAATTAAATTCAATAATAAGTATTTTTAAAATATGATTTTATTTTTTTTGATTAACAATCAATGGAATCAAAGTCAAAATCAAATCAAGCAAATACTTAATTTTATAAACAAAAATTTAATATTTTTATTTTCAAAAAATTCAAATAAAATATTAAATAATTAAATTCAAAAATAAATATTTTAAAAATATGAAAATTTTAGTTCTTAACAACAATTTAAAAGAAATAAAATCAAAATAATTTTCTAGTCATTTCTTAACTATACCTTCCATCTAAATAAGTTTTGCTTTCTGTCTTTAAAATTGTTTGCTTAGATTTATCAGAATTCAAGTCCATAACATCGCCGTCCCGTTTCATAATACTATATAAAATAAAATATCGCATTACTTGCAGACATTGGCCGTGGTTTCAAATTAGAAACACACTTAAAAAAAAACATAAATTATATAGAACGAAAGTGCTCTTTTATAATTCAAAATCAAATATATTTAGATCAATATACGAGTATATTCAAAAAAATATATAATATACATCAGGTCAATGGTACAAATAGTCAAAAAAAGAAAAATATATATATATATGGAACATACAAGGCAAAGCAGACCACAACAAAATTTTTGTATGGTATTTACATAACTGGATTAGGGCTAAAGCCCCGCAAAGTTAATAGAAATATTTTCTCAATTCAAACATTGAACCTACAGATTATTGTATTTAAAATAAAAAGAGTTCGTTACAGTAAATTATCCAAGAAGTACTTAAACTACCGTAGATTTTTATGACATCTAATTGTGCTTAAATTATGTATGTGCAAACATCTATATACCTACTACTATAAACAAAACTATAAACATGTTGTTTTTGTTATAAAAAAAAAGAGAAAAACTATTCACAAAATTAAGACATTATCTCTACATTAATATTGTAGTTATTTTTTGTTTAAGAATGAATTCAAATGAAACTAAATGGATATAATAAATATTAACAATAAACAAACGCTCAACAAAAATTGTTTTCTTTTATTTTACTTGATTTTAGGAAAAATTCTACAGTAGTAGACTTTGAATTTCTTGATTTAAGAGAACTTCCACACGTTATAACGTAATATTCAGTAAACACAAGTTTGTCGCACAAATTGTCGACTTTTCTAAATTTTACTCTGTACAGATCGTGTATATTTTTATAAATAAACACAAATAAAAAAACCTGTGAGTTTTGAAAATTGTTAAAAACCCAAAAATCATGAGCGAACAAGATAAGGTAAATATAAATAAAAACTGAAGCTAACAATAGATTAGTTGCATGAAATTTAAATATAGAATAGTTAAAATCTACTGTATTAGAATTTTACCCAAAATCAAATGAAATAAAAGAAAACAATTTTTGTTGAGCGTTTGTTTATTGTTAATATTTATTATATCCATTTAGTTTCGTTTGAATTCATTCTTAAACAAAAAATAACTACAATATTAATGTAGAGATAATGTCTTAATTTTGTGAATAGTTTTTCTCTTTCTTTTTCTTTTGTTTTGTAACAAAAACAACATGTTTATAGTTTTATTTATAGTAGTAGGTATATAGTTGTTTGCACATACATAATTTAAGCACAATTAGATGTCATAAAAATCTACGGTAGTTTAAGTACTTCTTGGATAATTTACTGTAACGAACTCTTTTTATTTTAAATACAATAATCTGTAGGTTCAATGTTTTTTGAGAAAATATTTCTATTAACTTTGCTGGGCTTTAGCCCTAATCCAGTTATGTAAATACCATACAAAAATTTTGTTGTGGTCTGCTTTGCCTTGTATGTTCCATATATATATATATTTTTTTTTTTTGACTATTTGTACCATTGACCTGATGTATATTATATATTTTTTTGAATATACTCGTATATTGATCTAAATATATTTGATTTTGAATTATAAAAGAGCACTTTCGTTCTATATAATTTATGTTTTTTAAGTGTGTTTCTAATTTGAAACCACTGCCAATGTCTGCAAGTAATGCGATATTTTTTTATATAGTATTATGAAACGGGACGGCGATGTTATGGACTTGAATTCTGATAAATCTAAACAATCAATTTTAAAGGTAGAAAGCAAACATATTTAGATGGAAGATACAGTTAAAAAATGACTAGAAAATTATTTTGATTTTATTTCTATTGAATTTTTGAGAAGAACTAAAATTTGCATATTTTAAAAATACTTATTTTTGTATTTAATTATTTAAAATTTGATTTGAATTTGTTGAAAATAAAAATATCAAAATTTTTGTTTATAAAATGAAGTAATTGTTTGATTTGATTTTCACTTTGATTCCATTGATTGTTAATTTTGAATTTGATTTTTAATTTTAAATTTAAATTAAATATTCAACAAAAAAAAAGTACTGCAAATTGTTATTTATAAAATTATACAGTATATATTTAAATAATTATTATTTCTATTGACAAAAAAGAAAATTAAATTTTTTTCTTTTAATTTATAGTATTTATTTTGAAAATTCCATAAATGTTATTGAAGCTTTTCGATTATTTTTTTTATTTTTTTTGCATTGCAATTGTATTGCATTTTGATAATTGTTGCTTTTCAATAAATAGTTTTCATATTTTGTATGTTTATTGTTTATTTTGAATAGGTTAACATTTAATATGATCAAACTGAAATTAAAATATATTTTTTATTTTATTTTCTTAGCATGTCTTAATTAAATTGTAAACATTTATTTATGTTTGTCTTAAAACTAAACGAATTTTTGAAACATTTTTATTATTTTTTCTGCTGTTTTAAACACACATATTTATATTTTAATGTGTATGTGTCTGTGTGTATACATATAAAGCATATTAACTTAATTAAGATACAAATATGCGATCTCTCTCTTTCTTTCTCTATATATATATGCATTAATTTTTTAAACTTTTACATGATCTGTTTTTGTTGATGCAGCACCCTAAACACAATATCACTCACGCGCTCAGACTTATCCGAATATATGCATATATATATATATATATATATACTATATACTTATGTATGTATGTATGTATGATATAATGATTTTTATATAATAGTAATATTAATTTAAATTTAATTTTAATTGTTGCTTGAATAAAACAAACGTACAATCTGCCTGGCATTGTTAACTTAAATAAATTTCCAGAATTATATTTTTAGCATTATTTTTTTATTTTTACAAAATGTTTAGAAACTAATTTTATATAATTATGTATAAATATATAAGTGTGTGTGTGTGTGTGTGTGTATTGGTGTGTATCCTTATGAATGTCCATAAAAACTTTTTGCACTTTCAAAACTTGTTGAAGGATCAACTCAAAATGAGATTTGTGTGTGTGTTGTGTGTGTGTGTTTATGTCCTTGCTGCGTTCCCATTCAAGATAAATATTTATTTTTTTTCTTCTAACTTTTTTGTAGAAAACATTCATGAATTTGTTTGTTGTCTGAGTATGTTGTGTGATCGCTTAATAATAAAGTTTGCATTTTTGTTAAACTTTCTTTTTTTATCGCCCTCCATTTGTGTAATTACGTTGCAATTGTTGACTTAGAGCAAAAGTCTCGTAAACTCTGTAAAGAAAGATTTGGAAAATGTTTTAGTTTAGAGTTAAATTGATGACAAAAACTTAAAATAAATTTTGTATAAGTCCGTTTCCTTAACTACATATAAACATTTGCAGTGTTTTTTTGTGCTTCAACAGCAAAATGTTGAAAGTGGCCTCGAGGGATGCACGTCGTTCAACGTGTTGCGTTGCGTATTATCGATGCCACGCCCACTTAACGCTCTGACAACATGCAATGTCAGCAAAATAAACTAAACAAGTTTCACAGAAAGAGAGATAGAACAAATTTTTGCTATATAATAGTCGACTTGAATATGCCCTGTATATAGAATAAAAGAATAAAACAAAATTTTGTGAATTCCAAATTGTTTCCGCAAAAACTCAAAGATCTTTCATAACAATTTAAATTATATTACATTATTGCCATAAAATGTAGCAATAGTTTTATTTTTCACATTTGACTTGCTTTATTACGTTTTGTTGTTAAAAGAGTTTCGAAATCTGTTTCTAAAGCAAAGAAATTAATTCGATTAGAGAATGATAGCTAGAAGAGCTTTTATACCAAATGTCCTTCTTCCAGTACACTTGTAAATCGTTATAATTTATTTTTTATTATGTTATTGCGTAATCACAAATTCTAAAGTTTGATAGTAGAAATTTTCTATCTCCAGTAAGTTTGTTGATATTTTAAACTAATTTATTTTTATTTAATCGTGCTTTGGGAATGAATAGGCGGATTTTATAGATAAATCTATATGGAATATTTCTCGATTTTCGCAAATCTGAGAATCTCAAATAAGCTCGTCTCGTTTAATAGTTCTTTTAGAAAGGCGAAAATAAGAATAAAAAATTACTTTATCTGTCTTAAAAACAAAAGATTATTTATTTTATGTATTGCCTTATAGAAGCCAGTTTCTGCCTATTTAAGCTACAATATGCCACAATTACAGGGTATAAAGAAAAACTTTTGGGTGCTGCTGTTGCTGTTGCTGGCTGGCTGGTCGTACATGCCGGTGTAAAGTAAATAAAGTAAAATAAATAAATTGCAGATGCCAGCAAACAAACAAATGTGCGTAGTAAGGGACTGCCATAGGCTATCAGAGGAGAGGGCACTAAGGTCCTGCGAAGGGACATGCGTTACAAGGTCAAAGTATCAACTGACAAAGCGACAGCATATGAACCTAATGATAAATTCAAGCTAAAGTACGAACTTATACACACACACACACATAGACAAAGACAAGTATGTGCTTATAGACAGAATATCCTTGCATATCCTTGTGCTTAGTAAATCAATTTAATACACACACACACACACACACACATTTAAGCAACGCGTCCTTCAGCCAACTGTTTATATATTTTTTTATGCCTCTTTCTGTCAATACTTAAAAAATAAGCACACAAGTAGGCAAATATGCTTGATAAGTAAAATAGTGCATATAAATATTATGATTATCTTTTGCAAACATTGTGCTTTAACGTAGATAGAGATATATTTGAAAAAAAAATTGTTTCTTAATTAAATGAAAGAAATATCAAAAAAAAAGGAAAAAAAAAATAATTAAACATTTAAAAATTTATTTTGAAATAGTCTGAGAAAGCTGGGGATGATTTTCAGCTTTTTTAGACTAATTAAAAATATATTTTTAATTGTTTTATTATTTATTTTATTTTTTTCTGACAAGAAGCAGACGTTCATCTTTGGTTTTTACATTATATTTATCGCCAACTTCCTACTAAGAAAGCGAGCATGCTATTTAACTATCTGGCAACGCTATTTCGATAGCGATAAACTAGCAGAACGTTTCGATAACTTTACAAATTCATAGCTTACTATATATCGGTAGCATTGCAGTTGAAACTGCTTGTCAAATATTTAACAAACTTTTAACAGGCTGAATAAAACAATCTTAACAGGCAGGAAAAAGATGTCAGCTATTTTTTAACAGGCAGATAAAATGCAAGATACATTTTTGTAGGCAGGCAAACTACCAGTTAATATTTTACAGTCAGAATTAAACGCCAGTTAACAGCAAACAGGCAGAAAAACTGCTAATTATTTATTTAAAAAACGAAAAAAAATCCCAGCTAATTTTTAACAGGCAGATAAAATGCGAGTTAGCTCTTAGTAGGCAGATAAACTGTCTGTTAAATTTTAAACACGCAGATTATTTAGTTATTTGCTTTAACATGAATCAGCAAACTTAAAAGTGCTTCAAATTTCATACAGACAATATTAAAACTCAAGGTTAAACCATTTTCTGATTCCAACTAAAACCCAAAGCCAAAATCATGTTTAACGCGTCGATTCACTAAAAAAAAAAAAAAGCTGTGTGCGGGTAAATAAACATATAAAATAAAATAAAAAAAAAGTGCGTTGTGGTCCTTGAGAGGTGATTGTGTGTGGGCCCTTGTGGGTGGGGCAAGGATTCGCTACTTGTGCAGTCTATATATCTATCTATCGCTGGGGTTATTCAACTTTAACTCTCCCGGCTTTTGTATTTGTATTTGTCTAGCTGATTTATGAGTGAGCTTCGGTCCTGTTTTGCGGCTTTTACAAATATTGGCACAAGGCTATACACCTATATAGATATATATATATAAATAGTATATATATGCTGCAGCTTGATTAACGTAAAAGTGAAAGTAAGTGCAGGCAGGCAGGCACTTTGGTGTGGTTTATTTTTTTTTATATGTATATTTATTTTTTTACGAGTCCTTCGCACCGCAAAATGCTTAGTTCTAACCACCTCGTCTGCGTCAGTTATGTCCTTTGTTGGCTTTATTCAGTATGTATAGCTTACCCTCGTAATTAATGCGTCCATCCTGATCCAAGTCAGCAATCGCCAACAATTGTTCCAGCTGCTGCTCGTTCAATGGCTCCCCAATCATTTCCATAGCGGTTTGTAGCTCATCTCGCGTTATAAACCCATTGCCATCACGATCGAAGACTCTGCAAATATAATTTAATAATTAAATATATTATAGGAAGATTGAATATTGATAAATTGGAGCTTTAAAAATTTCGATAGCATCGATAGAACACGTGAAAAATAATCGTTTTAAATGTATCGAAATTATGACAATTATTTTTATCAATATTTTTTAAAAAGGAAATTAAATTATTTATGGTAAATTGCAGACGAAGATTTATATTAATTTGTATTAATTAAATGAACTAACACAAACTTTAAATTGTTAGTATATCTATGTAGTTTCTATAGTATCGATATATATTTTTTAATTATTAAATTATATGACTTGAATCCTTATATTAGATTTTCTATTTAATTTCTGTGTCATTATTTTGTTTGGGATATTGTTGTGTTTGTTTTTAGTTTAATATAGTTGTCATTGTTGCAGTTTGGATAGTATCGATAGGTTCAAATGTTACAGAATTTTTAAATTTCAAATTTTCTATTTAATTTCGATTGTCATTAATTGTAAAAATTGTTTGGGATGTTGAATTGTTTGTTTTTAGCTTCACAAAGTTGCCATTAATGCAGTTTCGATGGTTTTGTTTTTCGATTGTTTCAAATTTTACAGTTCTAATTTTAAACAGTTTTTCTTACCTAAATGCTGCTATTAAATCCTCAGTGACATCATCGGCCTCATCCACTGGCTTGCTGGCATTGCTGGCATTCTCGTCCTGCTGCTGATGTTGTTGTTGTTGCTCGTCTCGGAGCGCCTGTATCCTGCCCACCCATTGCAGGAACTCGGCCTCGTTGATTAAACCGTTTCCTGTAATTGAATGTTGAGTTTGAGAATGAGTTTACTATTTGTATGGTTGGGGCTAAGTGCACGATTTAGCAGTAAAAGCTGAGCTGAATGCTGCAAGTGCAACAAACTAACAAACCAACATTTTCTATTGCTTGCCACACAGTAAAGAGCGGGAGAAAGAGACGTTGCATGTAATTGAAAGCTTGCTATTGTTGTTGCTTGAAAAATGCTTACACGCTTCAAGCGGCAGCAACGAGGACAACATTGAGAAAAAAGCGGCCATTGTTATGTGCCACACCCACACACACATACTGTTGCACACATGCAAATCGTGGCAAGTGCAACAAAAACGTTGCCTACTTCCACACGTTGCCCAAACACATTTTGCCGCTTAATGCAACGTCATTTTTCGGTTGCAAATTCCACAGTAGCCGCCGTGTGGCAGCAGCAAAGCTTTTAATACCTTATCTAGGCTCTTTAGGCTCTTCCTTGCCTCTGCCCCTTCCCCTGCTGCCTGCAGCTGGAACTTTTATAATTAAGCGCAAAGATAAAACCCCAAGTTGTAAAAACCTTAAGCCAACTTCCGGCAATAGCGGCAGGAACAGGAAAAATATTCTCTAACCTTGACCTTCAGCATAAACCAAACAAGTGTAAATGATTTAGAGTAGCATGCTTGACTGGCAGATACCCTGTTCTTACTTTTTGGTTAATTTCTTTGCGTTCTCTTTGAAATCAAAGATATAATATGTATATAATAAGTCTGGAGTTTATGTTTTTTTTTTAAGAAAATTTTTCAATAAAAACAATATATAATTGAACTAAAAATAAAATCAATAAGGTTTAAACGCTTTAAAGATTTAAACTCTTTAAAGATATAAGTTAATCTATATCAAAAAATATCTTAATTTATATATTTGAATTTTATTTTAATATTTTCCTATTTATTAATTTATTTTTTGAATAATATTTTTTTTTGAGTGAAATAAATTAAAACTCTAAAATAATTCGTAATAATTCGTATTGAGCTTAATATATTTTTTACTCAAATTAATTATGTTTAATAGTTTCAGCAAACCCCTATTAACCTATCTTAACATTACAGGGTATTTAATACCTTAGCGAAAATAAAAATTAGAACTTCAAATAAGCGATAATCTGGCCGTGCATAAATTTTGTGTGGCCCTTATTCTCCCAAAAAAATATATCTTTTGATTGCGCAACTTTTTCGTGCTTTAATTTTCTGTATAAACAGTGATTTTTTTTTCTTTTTTTTTAATTGCAATTTGTTTGGCTTCAGAGATATGAATTGCTAATTCATTTCATGGCAACAATAATGTGAACAAGGGCGAAATAAAAAGTTGAATAAAGCAAAATAATAATAATTATGTAAAGAATAATGAAAAGTAAATGCAAAACGAAAGTTGAGCAACTTCAAGGGCTGCATAATTAGAGAGACTGAAATCTGATGCAAACACACTCAGTTATCGGTTAGTTGCAGCTTGTTATGTTTAATTATACTCTATACTAAAAAGGGAAAAGGAGTATATTGGGTTTGAGTATATATATATATATATATATATATATATTTGTCCGTTCGTCTGTGACCTCGTAGGAATGCCTATAGCCAACAAATGTGACATACAACCAGATAAAATATTAAGATATTTCTTTTGGAATATAATTTAAATGAGCACTTCTTGAAGAACTGCTTGAAAAAAAGCTTGGTCAAAATCAAATCAAAAACAATATTCTACACATTTTTTTATCACTACTCTGAGAGTAAAAATGAAGTCCCAAAATAAAGAATTATCGAATGTTCTTTTATTATATTTAATTATAAAAAAAGTGATTTTTATTCCGAAAATTTTAACACAAGTTCCAATTTTATTATAATACAAAGTTATAATATTCCAACTGCAGTTTTAGTAGCATAATTCAGGACATTTTTTTTTGTAAATAATCGCGTAAGTTCCTGTAATTCTCAAACTGTTCAAGCAGTCAGTTTATGAGGTCTGTGTTATTTTATGTGGGTGATAACAATTGACTAAAATTTTTTTTTAATTTAAGTAAACAGCCTGAAAACAGAGTATTTTGGGGTCAGAAATAATAGCTTTAAATATTTTTGCATTACCATTAACAACATTGTTTTGTATTCTTTTTATAGCTGCCATAATTTGTATTCAATAACCAAAACCCAAGGCAAGGACTTGCGGTATCTTTATGGCATAACTATAATAAAGTCGCCGGAGCTCTCTACGAGGCCACAAAACTGAAAAGTCAGGTAATTTCCATAAATTGTAAAGTTGCCAAGTTTTTGATTTTTTTTTTTTGTCGTATATATTTTTGGCAAAATCATTGCCAATGCCAAGGATTGAGCAGACAAAATGAAATGGCAGTAGAAGGACATAAAGATATATAAGATATGAATGTTGATGTCCTAAAAAGTAAAAGAAAATCTGCAAAAATCTTTTGGTAATTACGTGCCTCTTCACAGTTCGCCAGCCACAAAAACTGTGACCTTGATAAAGTGCTAGAAAAGTTTATGATGTTTTTGGCCCCCAGAAGAAGATAAATATATATATATATATAAATATATATGTATCATGTGTGCCTTTGGACCTTTTTGTTATTATTGGCATTAAAAATGCATCGAAAGTCATAAAACTTGATACCTAATTCGAATCAATTAGTCAAGGCAACTTTATTTTGAAGGAATCTTTTTATTTGCTTTACTTATGGTGTGTAAATATTTATTATGTCATCATTAGAAGAGTGTGTGTGTGTGTGTGGGCGTATATTTGCTGTGAACTCATCCTGCTCAACATCCTTATTATTATCATCCTTAAAAAACCCACTCAACTCATTTTCTTAGACATTCTTGCTGCTGTTTTTGACACTGGGGGGAGGAAAAAAAAAACATTTTCATTTTAGCTGTGTGGATTTTTCCGGCATCTTGTCATTTTCATTTAAAATATACAACAAACTAAATGTTTGTCTGTCTGCCAATGGCAATGCACATTCCTCCTTGTCGCAGCCAAAGCCAAAGACAAGTCCAAGGATAATGAAAATGAAAATGGCGACGCTCCTCTCACTGTAGTTGTTGTTTATCCATTGTCGTCGTATGCCTCGTCATTGTCACTAAGGACATTTTGGCCAATGCCAGTGGGTGGAACGAGTATTCTTGTGCATATATATATATATATATATTTCTTTTTTGGCAAAATGTTGCTATGACGTTCCCATTCGATTCGTATCCTGTTTGCCTAGGCCACAGGCTCAGCGTGGGGTCGAAAGGTTTTTTGCTCAGGTTCCGGGCCAAACCTTGTGGCTTTAATCGACGGCTTTAGTTTAAAAAACAAAGCTTAGCGATAGCTTTAAGCTGTGTCTATCGATAGTAGCGATAGTATTGAGAAGAGTTTTACGAGACATATTTACGAGTTTATTGCATTATTTAAGCATATAAATAAGTATGTATTCTTTAGACTTTTAGATAGAAGCTCATAAGCTGGCATAGACCCTAACACATGTATTCAAAGCAGTTTCGATAGTATTGATAGTTTACACATGTATTCAAAGCAGCTTCGATAGTATCGATAGCTTTTGAACTATCAAGATTTAAGAAGCGAATTCGATTAAATTTGATGAATTTTACTTGTTTTCTTCTGGTTAATATCCTTTTTAAAAAACAATCTTTATTAAAACTTCTGCTTGTATTTTTCAGAGATTTGCCGATGGCTTTTTAAGTTGTAATAATTTAATTTAATTTACTTAACCTATTTATTGAATAGATTACAAGTGAAAATTGGTAAGAAAACACTTGAAAAGTGATCGAAATATATATAATATAATTGAAGTATTAAATTGAAAAAAGAATACAAGTTTTAAAAAAGAATACAATGCCGTTTAAATGGTATCGATACTGTTTAAAACCCCACAAGTGACTCAATAAGACATAAATCGATAACAACGATAACACCAGCCTTGCTTTTCAGTGCATTTAATCGATAAACTTTATGTGTTCTTTTTAAATGCATTTATTTCAATATAATTTTCTGAAATTATGCCTACAAGTTTTAAAAAAGAATACAATGCCGTTTAAATGGTATCGATACTGTTTAAAATCCCACAAGTGACTCAATAAGACATAAATCGATAACAACGATAACACCAGCCTTGCTTTTCAGTGCATTTAATCGATAAACTTTATGTGTTCTTTTTAAATGCATTTATTTCAATATAATTTTCTGAAATTATGCCTTCATATATATTCATTTATTCATTTATAAAATTGCATTAACACACATTTACCTAAAATTTCAATAACATCGATAGCTTATAATACCTCGATAACAGTTAAAAAAGTATAATTTATCGATTGCTATTCAGCTGAAGCTTTAACAGCTTTTAATCGATAAACTTGCGTGTATTTTAATTTACTTTGTGAACTCATCTTGATTATAAGCTCAGACATGTTCAATGGCATGCAGCTAATTAAAAATAAAGCTGAGTGAAATCTTGTTTTATCAGTCAACAGTAATCACACTTTTTAACACTGCAGACAAGAAGCACTTGGCAAATTAAGTGCTTATATGTAAGCTGCATTAAAGTCAAGTTAAAACCGCAAGTAAATGGCAAACAGCAGCAGCCAAAACCAAAACAAAAACAACAACAAAACCCTTTTATTGTTGGCCAATAACAAATGGCAAATGCGGCTGTCAATGCTTTGGGCCAGGCCCAAAAGGCAACTGGCAACTGGCAACAGCTTCATGCCAAAATGCAATCAATTATTGGCAAATGCACCTGCTGCTGACCTCACTAAAGCAATAGCAGGAGATTGCAGCAACAGCGACTACAATAGAAACGTACAGCGGAAACGGAAGTCTGCCCACAAAGGTGTGTAAGTGTGTATATGTATGTGTTGATTAATGTTGCAACATTTCGTTCCAGTTAAAGTTCATTTTTGAGCTGGTAATTGAAATGAACGAGCGAACTTTGTTCAGCTTCTATAGCCTGTTTATCTTGAAACTCCCATAACTTAATCAAAACTAAACAGACTTTCTTTCTGGGGGTAATTTTGATCATGATTTGAGCTTTAGATTAATTTCTAAAATTTAATTTATTTAATTTTTTTCTATTAACAGAAAAATCGAGTATTCTACCAGACTTTCAATACCCATAACTTTGTTAAAACTCAACGGATTTTCATGCGGAATATCATTTTCTGCATAGTTTGTGCTCTATATTGATTTCTCATTTAAATTTTGATTATTAAAATTTTTCAATATTTTGTGTATTTTTGCATACTTAACCCTATCAAATTTTGTAAATTTTTGAAAAAATTAAAATCATGAAAATTTACTTACAATCGATTGCGCATAATAAAATAAGTATAAAATGTTATTTGGTTTGGAGCTTGTTCATTTTTTAAGCGAAATAGGCGCAGAAAACCAAAAAAATGTTGGCATCTAAATACAACTTTTTAGGGAACGATCTATTCTCTCTGTTCTTTAAAAATCTATTGATTTTCATGTGAAATGTATTTTTAAACTTGGTTTGTTTCCTAGATTGATTTGGTATTTAATTTATGAAAATAAATTAGTTTTTTCCCCTTTTCTGTGATATTAAAAGTAAGATAAAATGATAAAATTAAAAAAAAAAAAATATTTTAACTATATATCTAATTAAATTTACAATTCAATATTTCTAAGAGCCATAATTTAAGCAAAACTTTATATATTTTAATGCAAAATGTATTTATTTTTCATTGTTTCTGCTCTAGATTGATTTGGCATTTAAATTTTTGAAACAAATTTTTTTGTGATATTTTTCAATTTTTTGCATTCTTTTCCCCTACAAACTATCAAAAATTATATAAAAAAGTTAAATTTTAAAATTGATATAAAATGCCCTTTTTTGTTGCTAAAAATTTCTAAAATTTTTATTAATTTTTTAATTCAACTTACTTGGTAACATATCTGTTAATAACTTTGGCATAATTAATTTATAGCAAGTAAAACAAGGCAGCAAAACTTTAAAGCTTTTATAGTAACACTCAATCGACAAATGAGTTTCATTTTAAAAATTTTAGTATATATCTTTTGACAATCTAGTTGGAATATATATATTCATTCTTCTTCAATTATTTTTGTGCTCGCAATTAAACTGATTCATCAATTGGAACTAGAACTCATTCGTCAACTCTAATGTTGATTGTTGCCTGTATTGTCTGCTGCTCCTCTACCCCTCTACCACTCTCCCTCTCTCTCACTTTGTTTCTGTATGTAATTTCAGTGCATTTTGTTTGTAAAACATGCAAATAAACATTGAGCGCTGTCTTTGACCATATAAAAAAAAATATACATATAAAGTCAGGCACTGTATATATAATACCAAAGTCGTGCTACAGTCTGTGTGATAAGTACAGGGCATATATATTAAGTATATATATGTATATTTGCTATGAAAATAAATTACCTCACATGGCAGACACGGCAGCTGAACATTCATTAAATTTCGACTGGCATTTTGCTTTTTTTGAATTTTAAATTAAATTGTGCAACGCTGCGTATGCGCAATGTATGGGGCTTAAAGGAATTTTGGGCATTTTTTAAAATTAAATTAGTTATCCCTTTGACATGTTTTAAATGCGGTTTATCTCTTATAAAGTATTTAAATATCTGATCAAGACTTAAACACCTTAAAAACTGCTATTTGTTGTTTATTTTTATTAAATCTCAATATAAACATTTGAAGCAAAAGCAATAAATATAATAATCCCAAGAAATCGTTCATTTAAGTAGATTTTATGAGAATTTACTATACCAAGAATTGTTCCAATCACTTGACTTTGAACTTTGCTTTCATTGATTTTATTTCAACTGCAAAGTTATTTATTTATACCCTGTAGTCAAAAGATGGGACTAAAAGTATATGTAAGTGTATGTAAAATTCAGCTTCAACTAATCTAAAGCAAAGAATTATTGTTAAAAAATAAAAAGCAAAATCAATACGAATATCAAGCTATTTCTAAGCTTCCATATTTTCGATTGTTGCAGCACAGGGTAGCGCATTTTCGATCAGCCTAAGCTAGACCATTCTAACGTGTTTTTTGATTATTTTCTTTTTGCTTTTCGCTTATGTCTGAGTATTTGAATTTTCCCATTTTCATTTTCATTTTATTTCTTTGCCTTTGTTGCTTCTGGCCCAACATTTTCTCTGCATTTTCTGGACACTTTGATCAGAGTGCCTTGGCTGGCATCTTAAGCTGTATATATTTAATTTATCCCACAATTTAACCGCGTTCTATAACCCCCTTAAAAGTCCATTTGATATGTAAATTTACTAACCACTGAATTGAGTGGAGGGGGGGTGTAGCAAAGCGCGCGGTGTAAGTTGGTTTGGCATTTTCATGTTGATTCGATTAGATTGCGACTTCAAAGTTTGCCAAATGCACAAAGGCAATTTCCAATTTGAACTGTCGATAATTGAATGGCGAGTTTAAGTTCAAAAACAAACGATGACACTATCGATAGTTTTTTTTTTTGAAGTACTACATTGAACATTTATTCAAAAATTAGTAAATTATTTTCATAATGACAATTTAATAATTTATTTTGTATTATTTGTATTTTAAATTTTTATTGCATTTAATTTATTTTTTATTTTTATATGTATATTTATATATATTTTTATTTAATGTATTTAATTTATTTTTATTTTATTTTTATATTATTTAATTTATTTTTATATTATTTAATTTATTTTTATATTATTTAATTTATTTTTATTTTTTTTGTTTAATTTATTTTTATGTAGTTAAATTTATTTTGATATTATTTAATGTATTTTTATTTAATTTAAATTATTTTTATTTTATTTAATTTATTTTTATTCCATATATTTTTTTTTATATATTTTTTTATTGTTATTTTTTATAAATCTTACGATATTTTGCCTTAATAGATAATTTTCTTTATCGATAGTTTTGCAGCGTTTCTAAGCTATATTTTAACCTGATCTGCATTGCTCTTTTTGTCGTCTAAGTTGTTTTATTTTAATTTTATTTATTATATCGAAAGAATATTTTATGTTGATTTAATTCAATCTGAATTTCTTTGCCGATAGTTTTCTTTATCGATAATTTTGAAGAGCCTAATTTTCTATATGATTTTTAATGTATTTTGCAGATTAGTCGATATTATTGATATCATTCTGTGTTTAAACTTCTGTTTTATTACTATGTATGGCTTATCAGCTCTAGCATATGTGCTGCCTGTGGTAAGCAGGGGCAGGGGCAGCGGCATTCGTGGGGGGTATTGTAGATTGAAACTGTTGATGGCATTTGTTCATAATGTGCTGTGCGTCTTTGACATGTGGTCAATGAGGTTGCAAACAAGGCTTTTTGGTCAAGCGCACATGTTGCATAGAGTGCAAACTAATTTAACATGGCATACACACAAATACACTCTCACACACCCACACACATACTCCCACACACTCCCACGCACTACCACACACACTCTCACACACTCATATAGAAGTTAATGTTGCCTGTTTGACTTTTTGGCACTTAAACAAGTCGCCACAACACGCAATGGCAATTTTATGGCCTGGCCAACACACTAAATTGCTGTAAACATGTGTATGTGTGTGTGTGTGTGTGTGTTGTATTTAGACCAACATGGAAAAATCACGCAAAGCCATTTAAATATATTTTTAATGCACTTTTACAACAACAAAATTCGCGACTTGACTACATCAAAATGCCAAAACAATTTTAGCGTTAATTAATTGCGTTTACGTAGTACGTAGTAGGTATTTTGTTTGGTCCAAAATTGACAAAATCTGGCTAAAAGCGTACCCCCGCAACCCCTCCAACTGGTAATGCGACAATTGACCCTTGGGTTCAGATTCTGCCAAATATATACGGCGACTTTGCCACGTTTGGCCACATAAAAACGCGCATAAATAAGTTAACAAAAAGTGAGGGGGGAGCACTTGAAGCCCATCTTAAACAAGGGCAAACAGTAGTTGAGGGGCAGGGGCAGGGTAAGTGGCAGCAACAGGGACCACAGGACAGCTGAAGCCTGTTTTGTGACCTGCTGAAACCCAAGGAATGTAAATGAAGCCATAAAGTGCGACGCTTTACGCAGCATTCAACAGTTTTGCGTCAAATTGATAAAATTGTTTGCACAGCACAAAAAAAAGAGAGAAAAAAAAACAGAAAATAAAAGAAAAAATAACAGAAAAAAATAGCAAAAAAAATAGACAACAAAAGCGTCAAGATTTGTCCCTAAAGTGTCAATAAATGGAAATTATAATAAAAAAAAATGGTATGGCAACCAAAATATGCGAGTTTTTATATATTTCAATGCCAAGAAAAGATAGAGCTACGGAGCATAGTATGCTTATTAAATTAGCCTTAAATTTGGATTAATTTTGGTAGATTAAATTATATATTAGCTGCCTATTCAAATATCTTATTAATTTAAAAGAATTTTACATTAAAAAAATCCTTTGTTTACATTAAAAATTCCTTTTTTTACATTAAAATTTTTTTTTTTTTCACATTAAAAAAATATTTTTTTTTACATATAAAAATATTTTTTTTTTGTGATTTTATTTTTACCTAAAATTAAAGTTTTTTTTGACTAACCAATTTTTTTTGCCTGGCAATTTTTTATATCCGATATATATATTTTGAGAGTCTGGATTGATAAAACAAATATTGATAAATCTGTCTCAATTTTTTGTTATTAAATTGAAATCAAAATTAATGCATGTAAGCAAAAATTTAAGCATTTAATTTAAGTTGTTGTTCATATTCAACCAAAATAGTCAGTTTATTTTTGATTTTATTTTTCAAATTTTTATTCATTTTCTTAATCATTTTGATATATATTTTTTTATTGATTTTTTTCTACATTTTATTATTCTTTTTATTATTTATTTTATTATTCATTTTATTATTGATTATATAATTCATTTTATTATTTAAATCTGTTTATTAAGCCATAATAATTATCAGTTAAATATTGGGTTTTTTCTACAAAAAAAAAACTTTTTTTTAATTTAATTTTGCTGCAAATAAAAAATATTAAGCTGTTGCATCTTTCTTGTTTTAAATACGCTAATCCAATTTTTTATGTTAGAACGCAGCTTTTAAATAATTAATAAATTGTTTGTTGCTAAAGCTGAACTTAATATATATATTTTTTTAAATATCAGCATTGCAGCTATCTATACAAAATTATTAAGAATGTAACTTTAAATTTACAATAAATAAAAACGCATTTGTAAATGCGTGCTGTGCTCACGTGCCGTTGGCGGCTGTTTTTGCTGACATATACATATATGTATGTATACATAAATATATAGTATATACATTTATATATTCATATATACATACATATAAAATATATGTAGTATATATTTATATAGCGAGCCCTGTGGCAACTGTTGGTGGCAGACATCAAAACAATTCTCGAGTGCTGTCAGCAACAGTTGCTGTTGTTGTTGTTGTTATAGAACACGATGTTGCACATGTGTGTGTGTGAGTGTGTGTATGAGTGTGTGTGTGTGTGTGTTTGCTTGTACTGTTAGGTGCTACATCAAAATGCGCGCACTGTGCGTGACTGCGATTTCAATTTGCAGCTTTTATACAAAAGCCAAAAGACAGGAAGAATATAGTTATTGGCCTTCAATGGGTTAAGCTTTTAATGCACTGAATAAAATATCAATAAAATAAACGCACAATTGCACATAATTAATAAATATGTGACAATATTTGACATATTTAACAGTTTACATAACAAATTTTGTATAAATTTCAAGCAAATATCATTTAAAATTGCATTTGTTAGTGTAAAATTGAATTTTCTGTCCGGCTGCATTTAATTCATTTAATTTTAATTTGTTTGTCTGCAAAAAAATATAATAAAATAATAGGAAAACTGTGGCCATCAAAAATAATATCAAATAAATTAAATCAACAATGTGCCAGGCCACAAGGCAAATGCCAACAACAGAACACGACAACGACAAGCGACAGGATGTGGATGGGAACGAGGTTGAGAACTAGGACACTGCTTGAAGTGGAATGACAGGATATTTGCTTCGGCTGCCCACCCACATCCTGGCTTTATTTATTTTGTAAGCCTGCCGGACTTGGCCATTGCCAGGGCCAACAAACAAGTAGGCGCTGAGTTGAGTAAATTGATAGACTAGAAGATATCTCACTTGTGTTTACACAAACTCAAAAAATATATCAAGCAGCGCACTGCACTGTAATCAAGCAATTTTTCAGCAGCTGTTCAGCAAGCAGTGCATTAGTTGGCTTATAAATAAAATAATAATAAAAACTATTAAATAAATCTGGAAATATTCCCAAAGGCATGTCATTTTTATGCATATATATATATTTAAAAAACACAAGAAACATAGCAAGCAGTGCATTGTTTAAAGTTCAAGCAGTTTAGCTGCGGCAGCTGTGCAGCAAAGCAGTGTACTTTAAATGTTTCTAGAACATACAAAATTCAGAGCGTAATATCCTGGAAACAGAATAGGCATTTATTTTTTTATTTATTTATTTTTATTTATTTTATTTATTTTTTATTCATTTTTTATTTATTTTTTATTTATTTTTTTATTATAAAAATAAATTTTAACTCATATTTTGCGATCTAAATAAAATAATAACTAAACTTAAATTTTTATTTAAATATCATAATTTAACTCCAATTTTCAATTTTATTTTTAAAAATAAAAAATAAAATTTTTTTTATAATAAAACTTTAAATTTAATTACTTTATAATTTTATATTTTTTATTAACAAAAACTAAGACATATTTTTAAATTTTTAAACATTTTATTCTATTTTATTTTATTCATTATTTTATTTTATTATAAAAATTGAAAAATTATATTTATATATATATTTTACAAGATCAAAAATGCCTCCATCCATTTATTATGCCCCATCTAACAATTTCTCTATAAAAATGCGCTTGAAGCAACAAAATGTTGCAAAAGGCAACACAGCTTGGGGGAATTTTTGTATTTTGCAAAAAAATACATAAAAATTGCATTAGCTAACGAGTAAATGAAATGAAATAACTTTTACAAATTGGCTTAATGCGGATTGGCAGTTGGCCCTTAAGCTTCCGTTGAAATATTTAAATTTAAATTTAAATTTGATTATTATAAAGCGCATCAGGTGTCAAAGTTTGTGATTTTAGTTCTATTTA